>JASPKZ010008084.1:0-295000 GCA_030220185.1 Diploptera punctata
AGTTGGTAGACCAAGAATGAGATGGGGAGAACAACATTAACTATGATTTGAGGGAAGTGGATTATACAGGGAATGATTGGAAAGCATTGGCTCAGGATAGGGATGTATGGAGAGCTTATGTCCGCGCGGCCATGAACCTACGGGTTCGATAGTGCCAGTGAGTAAGAGTATAATAATAATAATAATAATAATAATAACTTAAATAAAATAGAAAAAATGTGTTAGTTGAACCTATTTGAGAAAAGGATCGCCTAATGAATTCCAGTACACACGAGCCTGAAAGTTTACAAAAACCAGTGCAGTAAATTCCACAATTTACTGTAATTAACTTTGTTCCACATGACTGTCGTCACCGGGTGAAATATAATTGACTTTTTACAAAGTTCCTCAATTTTAAACACGTTATATAAACCAACCTTGTTAATAAGTTAATTGACATAATGAAATAATAAAATCGTGGCACAGTAATTCAGGAGAGCCAAGTGCGACCATCTGTTGCTGTCACTGCCAGTTATTTGTTGTTATGTGAAAAATTGGTTTTGTTTCCGGGATTTCAACTTCAGACTATATTAGGATATTCGATAAATAATGGCAACACTCATACAACAATACAAACATTTATTTAGGCTACTTTTGACATTATGAACTTAATTTATAGTATCTTTGCCAAGTCAACTATACATTGCCAAATCCTTAGAAGACGGTGCACTCCATCTGCAGCATCATTTCTGGATATTTCTTTTATCTGATGGATCTAGAGCTTTCTGGATATCAACTCTTGATTGTAATCGAATGCCTCGTAGAGGTTCCTTCATATTTGAAAATGAGTTATAGTTACAAGGGCTCCTGTCTGGTGAATTTGGTGGATGTTCGAGTACTTCCCAATTGCACCTTCTAAACAAATCCTACTGAACATATGTTTAAGGCGGTATCAACTACGTAGTAAATCCGAGAATATATTCACAAATATTGTTATTGCGCGCTATCGGCATTACAGATTTATACAACAAAGAGTGCTCAACAACATACAACAAGATTACAATGGTCACCACTAGGATCGCTGATTTACAACAGTGTTGTCATTACTTATCTAATGATGATGATGATGATGATGATAATAATCATCATCATCCGGTATCATGGCAGCTGCCGCCGTCTTCTGGAAACCAAACGCCATTCCTCTCTGTCCATCCATTGATCTTCTTACAATCATCTGATAGGCCTATTCATAGCCGCTTTGTGCCTCTTCTATCCCAAGTTTTCATCGCCTTTCCTCTCTTCCTCCTTTCCATTGGGATCCATTCCATAACAATTTTAGGCAATCTTTGCTCTGGCATTCTTTTGACATGGCCATACCACTGTAATATTTTCTTTTCTATAATGTCTATGATGTCCGGCTCCTCTTGTACACCCATAATTTCCCTTATTTCTTTATTTCGTATTCTATCCATTCTAGATTTTCCAGCTGATCTTCTTAAAACATCCATTTCTGTACTTAAAATTATTTTCATTTCCCTGGTAGGAATTTGCCAGACTTCAGCACCATATGTTAAAATGCTTTGAATTATGGTTTGATATATTTGTAATTTTCTATTTTTTGTAATATTTTTGCTCCACCAAACAGAGTTTAAAGCATTTATTGCTTGTTTCGTTTGTGCGATTCTATTTTTAATTTCCACTGTGTTATCGCCTGAATGGTCTAATTTTGTTCCTAAATATAATTCAATATTAGGTTTTAGTTCTTCTCCATTGTTGAAATTTATATTTTCCATTTCTTCTCCTATACACAGATATTTAGTTTTCTCGATGTTTATATAAAGTCCCCATTTTTCATATCCTTCTTTTAGTTTTTTAGCCATATATTCTATGTCATCGTGGTCTTATGCTATTAATACCTGGTCATCTGCAAAATTTAGTGAATATACATGTGTATTTTGGATTGGTATGCCCATTTTTTGACATTTTTTCCTCCAATCTCTTAGTACTCTTTCGAGATAAATTTTAAATAGAGTTGGAGACCTTGCCTTGAACCTTTTGTATTAATACATCCCTCAGTTATATGATTTCCAATTTTTATTTTCGAAATAGATCCTTTGTATAATGCTGTTATAGCTTCTACTAATTTTTTGATAATGTTAGAATTGTCTAACGTTTCCCATAACATTTTTGAGTACTACTATCATATGTCTTGGTTAAATCGACAAAATGCAAATGTATGTCTCTGTTAGTAGTTATTTTTTCTATCATTTGTGTTATGCAAAATATATAATCTGTGCATGACCTACCACTTCTAAAACCAAAATTATTATTATTATTATTATTATTATTATTATTATTATTATTATAGAATGGATAGAATACAAAATAAAGAAATAAGGGAAATTATGGGTATATAAGAGGAGCCGGACATCATAGACATGAAAAGATTACAGTGGTATGGTCATGTCAAAAGAATGCCAGAAAAAATATTGCCTAAAATTGTTATGGAATGGATCCCAATGGAAAGGAGGAAGAGAGGAAGACCGAAGAAAACTTGGATAGAAGGGGTACAAGCAGCTATGAATATCAGAGGAATGGAGGAAGATCAGTGGATGGATAGAGAGGAATGGCGTTTGGTTTCCGGAAGATGGCGGCAGCTGCCATGATACCGGATGATGATGATGATGATTATTATTATTATTATTAATCTAGAATGGATAAAAAACGAAATAAAGAAATAAAGGAAATTATGGGTATACAAGAGGAGCCGGACATCATAGACATTATAGAAAAGAAAAGATTACAGTGGCATGGCCATGTCAAAAGAATGCCAGAAAAGATTGCCTAAAATTATTATGGAATGGATCCCAATGGAAAGGAGGAAGACCGAAGAAAACTTGGATAGAAGGGGTACAAGTAGCTATAAATATAAGAGGAATGGAGGAAGATCAATGGATGGACGAGAGGAATGGCGTTTGGTTTCCGGAAGACGGCGGTAGCTGCCATGATACCAGATGATGACGATTATTATTATTATTATTATTATTATTATTATCATCATCAATAATAATAACTGCGTCATTATTTTGTTAATAATTGAATAAGCATTCTACTGTATATATGAACATAATTAAGCTGAAAAGAGTTAGTTGAAAATAAAACAGTTTCAAGAAGAACATATCCATTGCATAAGCACACTTGAGTCACGAAGTGCAATTAATCAAAGCGCAAGGCGGTGCAGTCCCATCAGCTGCTTTATTCATCACCAATTCAATCACGCTCAAATCACACCAAGTTTTGTTAAAAGAAAAATAAACAATATAATGCGGGATTGAAACACAGATATCATTTGGGCACAATACCATTCAACTTCATTTATCGCAACACGCTAAAACCTAGAATCCCTGTAAAACACACATATGATATTGACATCCTGCTTCCCGAAGAAAAGTTTAACAAGATATATACTCATTTTTGTGCTTAAGAGATCTCTAGAGAGCCAAATAAAAGAAGTGGGACTTCAAAAAATTATGGAGCAGTTTTTATTGGAGTTCTGAATTGAGATTTTATCTATAACAACTTTATTTCCACATTCAATAGGCTTAAAGCGGTTCAAATATAAAATGTTCAAGATAAAATTCTTTAGGGCGCATCTAAGGGGGTTTTGTGCAAGGTAGCACGTGTCATAGCTTTGCTCTTAACCAAGATTTTATTTGATGCTGCAATCTAAAGTCTGAGATTCGAAACGAAAAATAAATAAATAAATACACAACAGGTAGTAGGAGGTTGAAGCTCCCACTTTTTCTAGACAATCGGCACTCTATGTCAGCCGGGTTGTCAGCCCTGCGTGACGGCCGCCTTTAACCCCAGAACAAGCATCTGGTACTCATTTCCGTTAGAGGCTGAGTCGACCCCAGGGCCATAGTGCCTCCAGAGAGTTTGGGTCAGTTTAAAAATCCTGACACCAACGGGACTTGAACCCTCGACCCTCCGGCTTGTAGCTCAGTGCCTTAACCACTACGCTACGGCGTGCCCCCAAATAAATATATACATGTGTCAAATATGATAATACCTAACTCATAACTAACTAACTTACTTACTAACTAACTAACTCATTGGCACTATCGAACCCCTAAGTTCATGGCTGCGCGGACATAAGCTCTCCATACATCCCAATCCAGAGCTAATATTTTCAAATCATCCCCTGGATAATCTACTTCCTTCAAATCATGGATAATGTCATTCTCCTACCTCATTCTAGGTCTACCAACTGGGCATTTTCCTCTTATTTTTCTACAAGAAGCTTCCATGCACCTCTTTCATTCCCCATTCGTGCAATATGTCCTGCCCATCGCAATGTATGATAGTTAACTGTTCCTATTATATCTGGCTTCCTATACAGATCATGTAGCTCACTATTATGTAGTTTTCTCCACTCACCTATTTGTTCATCCTTTTTTTTTTTTTTTTTTTTTTGGTCCAGAAGTATTCTTAAGAACTTTATTCTCAAATACTCGTAATCTTCTTTCCTCCCTTGAAGTAAGTGTCCGTGTTTCGTATCCATATAATGTAACTGGGTGAATATTAGTTTTATATATTTTCAGTTTAACGTTTTTTGAAAGGGATTGGTACGACAGGAGTCCATGTTATGCATAATAGCATCCATTTCCAGAATTGAGCCTATATTTAATTTCTTTGTGCATCTCATTCCTATTTGTAATTATTATTTCTAGGTATTTGAATTCAGCCACTTCTTCAAAATGTTCCTGATTTGTCATTAGTAGTCCATTTCCATTATATAATGTATTTCTATGTGTGAACATATATTTATTTTTATTGATGTTAACTTCCAGTCCCAATGGCTTAGTGTTACTCAATAGAGTGTGCGTATTGGCCCCCACATACTATATTAATTGCAATAATTAAACAGTACAGTTTCTTTAAAATAATTTGCCACAAGTAAGCGGTTGATTAATATTTAGCTTAAATAATGCCACGCTAATGGCAAACTTACATCTTTCTTATCTCTGTATCATTTAATGAAATCACAATTTTTTTAACTTGTCACATCATTACTTTAATAATAAACAAGATGGCTACAAGCAACAGGCCAAAAGTCAATGAAAATGGCAGGTAGCCAGTGAAATTAAACGTGTATGGATCAACGTCTATTTACTTTGCAAATTAGAGTTGAGCTATCAACTGAAGAAGAAGAAACTAACAATTAATTTCACGTTACACAGCATTTCACTTGTTTATACATTAACAGTTATCTTCAGGAACAAGTGACTGTATACATATTTACTTATCATTCATTCAGGTTAATTACTAAGATTTCGAAAGTTGAAACAAACATTCACTAGGTCTGTCCAATGGTTTCAACTCAGAGATAAGTAAATCTTGTTCGTATTTATCGATTTATAGTTCCTTAAGTGTCTATATCGATCCCCCAGGGATCGACTCTCACCTGCAAGGGGTCCATATTGGCGAAAAAAATTGGGAGTGCATTTGATGTTCATGTAGGAATAGTTGCTCCGAAAAGAGATCTAAACTACAAAAATTCTAAAGTTGCGTTTTCAGTGGATTAGTGATCTATCCAGAGAGCATCACAGCATGTTCCATGTAAAAGTATCCTCACTCTCTTCCAGACCTGTTTTATTTATTTTTAAAAGTTGGCTTTCGGGCGAATAGTGATCTATCTGTAACAAAATGGCGGAAGTGACTTCAAGAGACCCTGTAATTCATTTCTAGAAATGAGCCTATGCTTAATTTCTATGTGTATCTCATTCCTATTTGTGATTATTGTTCCTAGATACTGGCCGATAGCGAGGAGATACTAAAGGACAACACGCACACACTATTGAGTAACACTAAGAAATTAGGACTGGAAGTAAATATCAATAAAACTAAATATATGGTCACACGTAGAAATTCATTATATAATGGAAATGGACAGCTAATGACAAATGAGGGAAATTTTGAGGAAGTGGCTGAATTCAAATACCTAGGAACAATAATCACAAATAGGAATGAGATGTACAAAGAAATTAAACATAGGCTCAATTCTGTAAATTCGTGCTACTATGCATTGCAGAGGCTCTTGATGTCCCAACTCCTTTCAAAAAACGTTAAACTGAAAATATGTAAAACTATTATTCTACCAGTAATATTATATGGGTGCGAAATATGGACTGTTACTTTAAGGGAGGAAAGGAGATTAGGTACTTGAGAATAAAGTACTTAGGAAAATTTTTGAACCAAAGAGAGATGAACAGACAGGTGAATGGAGAAGACTACATAACAATGAACTACATGGTCTTTATATGAAGCCAGATATAATAAGAACAGTTAAGTCTCGTAGACTGCGATGGGCAGGACATGTTGCACGTATGGGAAATGAAAGACTTGCATGGAAGCTTCTTGTAGGAAAGCCAGAGGGAAAACGCCCAGTTGGTAGACCAAGAATGAGGTGGGAGAATAACATTAACTATGATTTGAGGGAAGTAGATTATACAGGGAATGATTGGAAAGCATTAGCTCAGGATAGGGATGTATGGAGAGCTTATGTCCGCGCGGCCATGAACCTACGGGTTCGATAGTGCCAGTGAGTAAGAAAGTAAGTAAGTTCCTAAAGTGTCTATATCGATCCCCCAGGGGTCGACTCTTACCTGCAAGGGGTCCATATTAGTGAAAAAAATTGGGAGTGCATTTGATGTTCATGTAGGAATAGTTGCCCCGAAAAGATATCTAACCCATAAAAATTCTAAATTTGAATGTTCAGTGGATTAGTGATCTATCTGTAGAATTTCACGGCATGGTGGATGTAAAACTATCCACACTCTCTTTCAGACCTGTTTTATTTGTTTTTAAAAGTTGGCTTTCAAGGGAATAGTGATCTATAGATAACAAAATGGCGGAAGCAGTCAAGTCATGAGCAACAGTGCAGGAAAATAATTATTGCATGTGCAAATTCATTCCATCACAGTTCCGTGAATTCTGATCAAAATCTTAGAAAAATTGAGTGAAAATAAGAAAGACACAAAGAATGTAACGAAATAATATTAAGTTGAAAATTGTAGCATTTTAGCTAAATATGCGTTAGGTCATTTTTTTCACTCTATACAGATAGATCGTTCTTCCACTCAATTCTGTATTAAATTGTTAATATTTCAGTTAGTAACTACTTGGTCTTTATAGGAAGCCAGATGTAATAAGAACAGTTAAGTCTCATAGACTGCAATGGGCAGGACATGTTGCGCGTATGGGGAATGAAAGTGGTGCTTGGAAGCTTCTGGTAGGAAAACCAGAGGGAAAACGCCCAGCTGGTAGGCCGAGACTGAGGTGGGAGTATAACATTAACCATGATTTGAGGAAAGTAGATTATACAGGGGATGATTGGAAAACATTAGCTCAGGATAGGGATGTATGGAGAGCTTATTTCTGCGCGGCCAGGAACCTACGGGTTCGATAGAGCCAGTGAGGTAGTTAGTTAGCATGTTATTTTGCATTTATATTGGCTGTGTATGTTCCCAATAGGAAGAGAGATTAAAATGTATATTTTAATTATTTTATTTAATTAATAAATATGGATTTTCATCAAGTAAACACCAACTCAATTGATTAAAATGTATGTGATATAATAAAGGCAATAGCCTCAAAATGAACATTGTGTTTTTTCAACAATTTTTTAATGTATGGGTTAAATATATTTTCGGGGTAACATTCCATTGTAAAAATGCCAGTTATAGTTTGGCGACACTAGCGCTATTACACTTCTCCTTTAGCCGTAAAGACTTAACTTGGGCAAGTAATAGAGATATGATCCCGAGATAAAAAGCTCGCCTGACAGGTGTTGTTTCTGCAAAGCCAGGGAGGCGTCGCTGAAAATTACTTACAAATGGACAGGTAAAACCAAAGAATTAAAAAAAAATTACTGATATTTTATTTAAAAGTAAAGGTACCGATAAATATGGTCCAAGTTCAAATCTGGGTGTGAAAGTAACTTAAAATTATTCCAGAGGCATCTTTTTCTAGGTTTGAGATTTTTTATATACCTTAAGTGTAAGACACAGACCCACGGTTCTAGCATCTTCCAAAGGAATCCATATTCACGAATTTTACGTCCTAAAAAATCCATCCACTCCGGCCGAGTTTGAACCCGCGAACCTCGGAAACTGAGATGAGCAACATAACCATAGGTCCATCGGGACTGACACAAAATAATTATGATGTATATTTACATATCCTACTAAATGGCTTTGAACAAACCTATTTTTTCTAGGTAGAGTTGTATTTCTGTAGTGGACTTATCCTACATTTTCAGCTACTCTTCATTCCTCTAAGCTTATCCTCTACTCTCTCTCTCTCTCTCTCTCTCTCTCGCTCTCTCTCTCTCTCTCTCTCTTACATATATATCTATATCTCTATACCTCTATATATCTCTATCTATATATATATATATATATATATATATTCGCGAAAATCTGCAATATAATATATATCTCCCTCTCTCTATCATCCTATCTCTCTATATCTATCTCTCTATTGCTCGCTCTATCTCTCTGTCTCCCTCTCTCTATCTCTCTCGATTTCTCGCTCTATCTCTCTATATCTATCTCTCTATTTCTCGCTCTATCTATCTCTGTATCTCTCTATTTCTCACTCTATCTCTCTATATCTATCTCTATATCTCTCTATATCTCGCTCTATCTATCTCTGTATCTCTCTATTTCTCGCTCTATCTCTCTGTCTCCCTCTCTCTATCTATCTCTATTTATCGCTCTATCTCTCTCGATCTCCCTCTCTCTATCTCTCTCTCCCTCTTTCCATGGCCTAGAAGGCCCTTGGCCTACAAGCCGACAGCTAGCATCATATCCACATGTGCTAGTCACAGAGGTAGACGATCATCCAGCCAGAGTAGGGGTGACATGTGGTCAGCACGTGGAATCCCAAATCCATTATAGCTGTTTTTTTAACCTGGAGTCGCTTCTTATTGCAGCTATCCAAATGCCTCACGATGCTGCGTGGGTACTGGTCCCACACTGGCCGAAATTATATAAGAAAATGTATTCTCCTACGGAGACCCGAACCAGCTCAAGTCCCATAGCTCTCTGTCAAGGCATCTTGCCTTAACCACTCGGCTACGGCGCGGGACCCATATCCTCTATAATACATGTTAAAACCATATTTGGACAACATTTATTAGTGATTGCGTTTCAATAAATTTCGTAAGTTTTCTTTTCACATCTAAAAACACATTGTGCACTACTGCCAATATTTTCCAGCTTTTTGAACAACTTTTCTAGGTCATTGAATACCTGTATGTAAGATATTTTCAGATGCAGAAACAGCAATAAAAGAAACATTCTTGTAACACCGAGAATGCCTCATAAAAACAGCTTATAAATTCTTTCAGCATGTTGTGTTCCTCTTTCCTTACGAAAACATGACATAAAACTGTTTCCTTCTGTATGTCATGAAAAGTAAAGAAAACATTGTGGAATTTTAATTACCAATTAAAACACGCTTTATTGCGTTTCGTCATCTTTATCGATTGCTCGCTGTCCATTCGACTGCTCAACAGACAAAAGAATGTTCTGAAAGTTTCAATAGAATTATTACATCATCACCCGGTATCATGGCAGCTGCCGCCGTCTTCCGGAAACCTAACACCATTCCTCTCTGTCCATCCATTGATCTTCCTTTAATCCTCTGATATTCATAGCTGCTTGTACCCCTTCTATACAAGTTTTCTTCGGTCTAGAATTATTATAAAGTAAAGTGATCCCACAACAGACCCGGAGGCCCTTGAGGTAGTAGGAGGTTAAAGCTCCCACTTTTTCTAGACAATCGGCACTTTATGTCAGCCGGGTTGTCAGCCCTGCGTGACGGCCGCCTTTGCCCCCAGAATAAGCGTCTGGTACTCATTTACGTTAGAGGCTGAGTCGACCGCAGGGCCATAGTGCCGCCAGAGGGTTTGGTCAGTTTAAAAATCCTTACCCCAACGGGACTTGAACCCTCGACCCTCCGGCTTGTAGCTCAGTGCCTTAACCACTACGCTACGGCGTGCCCCCCCTAGAATTATTATAATTAACTTTATTTCATATGTCAATACTTTATTGTACACTTTAGGAAATAAAATTGGAATGTGTATAACGATCTTTATATTTCTTTATTTTAAAGTGGACTTTAAAATGCTCGGAAAATGTAACATTACAGTATCGAATGTCAGTGTTGTCATCCATGCCTGTCAGTCGAAATCAATGAGAAATATACTTTTGGTAATCATTGCCTAAGGGCGTGGAACAAAATTATAGCTTCTTGATACATCTTTATATAGAAATAATTATATAATTGAAATGGACAGCTAATGACAAATGAGGGAAATTTTGAGGAAGTGGCTGAATTCAAATACCTAGGGACAATAATCACAAACAGGAATGAGATGCACAAAGAAATTAAACATAGGCTCAATTCTGGAAATGCGTGCTATTATGCATTACAGAGACTCTTGAAATCCCAACTCCTTTCAAAAAACGTTAAACTGAAAATATATAAAACTATTATTCTACCAGTTATATTATATAGATCCGAAACATGAACTCTTACTTTAAGGGAGGAAAGGAGATTATGAGTTTTTGAGAATAAAGTAGTTAGGAAAATGTTTGGACCAAAGAGAGATGAACAGACAGGAGAATGGAGAAGACTGAATAACAGTGAACAACATGGTCTTTATAGGAAGCCAGATATAATGAGAACAGTTAAGTCTCATAGACTGCGATGGGCAGGGCATGTCGCACGAATGGGGAATGAAAGACGTGCATGGAAGATCAGAGGGAAAACGCCCAGTTGGTAGAGCAAGAGTGAGGTGGGAGAATATAACGTATGATTTGAGGTAAGTGGATTATACAAGGGATGATTGAAAATAATAGGCTCAGGATAGGGATATATGGAGAGCTTATGTCCGCGCGGCCTTGAACCTACGGGTTCGATAGTGCCAGTGAGTTAGTTAGTCAGATACATATTTATATATAAAAATGAGCGTGAGTCTGTCTGCCGTTTATTGACTCAAAAACCACTTCATAGATTTGAATGAGTTTTCACCATTATTTAGAGAATTTTTCAATAGCAATTAGCGTAGGCCTATATAACATATTACCGAACGTACTATAGGACCGGAGGTAAAAAAAAAATGTGTATCGGTGAACTACAAACGTCGCTTTTTCGACGCTTGAATGACTTGAACTGTCTAAACCATAACAAAAAAAAGTGCATCAGTGAACTAAAAAAGTAGCTTTTCGTACACTTAAATAGCTAACACTGCCTACACCATAACAAATACATCAAATTAATGTACACAGAATTGAATATCTCAAAAAGCTCTACAAAAAAAGTCCGTGACAGCATGTGTTTATCTTTTACGGATAACTCACAATAACCATTTTTGTCTTACAACTCATTGATGCCAAGAAGATGGGGATAACTAGATTCCAGGTCAACACAAGAAAATCAGCACGGGATATCTAAACATAATGTTTCCTTCTACCTTTTCTACTTCATGAAATTAGGCTTTTTGACCAGTTTTCACATCAAGTGGGATTTAATGAATCTTCCCATCTAGTAAATGGGCGTCCAACACTTCTATATCCTATTGGTTTGTAGTTTAGTAACAGCTGTCTGGATCTAAACATAATTACGATATAAATTTATAATTATTTTTCTTTTTACTTATTCAATTAAAAACACATTTAAATTATTTAAACGTAGCAGCGCACGCCGGATATTACCTAGTGTGTAATAAAATGAAAATAAGACTTTACAAAACGATAAATAAATATATTGTGTAGCGAAAGCTGGACACTAACAGAAAAGGTCATAGCTCGTGTGTACCCGTAGGAAAGAAAACAATTTAAGGAAGATATATGGTGAACCAGGGATACTGGAGTCTGGGGAATTAGAACTAACCGGGAAGTAAAACTTTTTTTATTCCAAGACACGTATATCTTCTTCTTTTTCTTCTTCAGTTCACGGGCTAGCTCCTTTTTCCTTAGCTTCTTTCGTCGTTTATTAAGTCTGTCCGGCATTTCATTACTGATGAAAATAAATAATAGTTTTAAAAAACTAAAAGAACACGCTTTATTAGAAACCTAAAAAATGAAAAATAATTTTAATTTCCAATACGCTTGGGATAAAATAAAGTGAACAAAACAAATCATTTCCAACACATATAGAATAAAATTAGAGTTATCAACAAAAATAAACTAATTCTACCATCAAAAGCGTGGGGTGCTTTTTATGATTTTTACATTTTCTTCTTAGAGAGCTTACTTTTACCAATATATGTTTACTATCAAATATATTAATTGATATAGAGCACCCCACGCTTTTGATGGTAAAATTATTTTATTTTTGTTGATAACTCTAATTTTATTCTATATGTGATGGAGATGATTTTTTTGTTGACCACTTTATTTTATCCCAAGCGTACTGGAAATTAAAATTATTTTTCATTTTTTAGTTTTCTAATAAAGCGTGTTCTTTTAGTTTTTTAAAACTATTATTTTTTTATATTTTTTAGTTTTAATATTTTACAGAATAAGATAAAAATGTAAATATCTTTAAATTGGATACTATTGTAGTATGAGCTAAAAGTAATACTCTTCTATAAAAAAAAACCCTCACAGCCGGATTTGAACCAGCGACGTATGGATTACTGAAATTATATACCACTAAGAGCTCACCGCTCTACCAACTGAGCTATTACAATGATTAACTAAAAACTCGACAAGTCCTCAACCTATTATACCAGTTTTCATTTTTTTTTATTTTCGGATGATTCTGGCCAGGATTTTAGAAACTAAATATGAAATTATTGTATTGTCACGGGTCCTCTACACGTATACAAAGTTTCAAGTCGATCCAATGATTTTAAGTGGGTGAAAATCGCGTTGAAAGATTCCGTTACATTGATACAAAAACACTTTTTTTTTATTTTCTGATGATTATGGCCAGGATTTTAGAAAATAAATATGAAATTATTGTATTGTCACGGGTCCTCTACAAGTATACAAAGTTTCAAGTCGATCCGATGATTTTAATGTGTGAAAATCGCGTTGAAAGATTCCGTTACATAGATAGATAGATATATACAGGTCAAGCTAATATAAAGCGTGTAAAAAGAAACATATTTGATTTATTTAGGCGTAGCAGCGCACGCCGGGTATTAGCTGGTTAAATGGAATTTGGATTAAAATAAATGTAACAATAAAACCTTTGAAAATAAACTTCGTGGAAACAGTAGGAGTAAAGAACTTCCCGTGCATGTGAACTGAGGCTGGGGCATGGCGATGTGCCACGTGTAAAGTTATTGTGTGTTTAAAATAGCACAGTTCTACTTGTAACAATATAACAAGTGCAAATGTAGCAAGTTGATGGATGTCTCACAAGTTACCAACACAACGGAAATAATTCTGCCCGTGCACTTACACGTCTTGTAGGGGGGTGAGGGAATGAAGCCGGATGGAAACGATCGTGTCATCACTGCACATAATTGAGACAATAATCGCAATGTAAACAGCAGTAAATTTACTCATTTCGCGCTGTGCACCATCTTGTATAACTTCCATTACTTACACTAATCATCCTACAGACAACACTTGATACTCATAAGTAAGGAAATTAATATTCTCATACAATTTCACATCTGTCATCTAATATATAAAAATCAATGTTTGTTTGTATGTTTGTTTGTTCGTATTCTATGCGCGGCCAAACCGTTGATCCGATTTTGATGGTTTTTTTTTTTAATGTTCAGGAGATTCCCGGGATCAACATAGGCTATAATGGAGGGTAATACTCAACCCCTTCAACCCTAAAAATCACCCTTTGTAGTGAAAAACTTAAACAAAGTCCCTATTTTGACGCTTAAATGGCTTACGCTGCCTAAACAATAACAAATACACCAAATTAATGTATACGGAATTGAATATCTCAAAAAGCTGTACAAAAAAAGTCCACGACAGCATATGTTTATCTCTTACGGATAACTCACAATAACCATTTTTGTCTTTCATTGATGCCAAGAAAATCGAGACAAGTAGGCCTACTTAGATACCTGTGCAAGCATAGCAGCACATGGCGGGTATTCTTTTACGAATAACTCACAGTAACGAATTTTGTCTCTTAGCTCATTTATGCCAACAAGATCGAGATGAGTAGATTCCCTGACAACGCCGGATAAACAGCACGAGGAATCTAAAAATAATTACGATATAATGTATTCACGTAGACTTTCACGGCCGGAGCTGCTATGATGATCTTGAAGATTTTCGGGCTGTAGGCCGTGGTCGTGAGGCTTGTAGTTCCCCGACGTTTCGCCAGAGACTGCGTCTGGCATCTTGAGACTGGCAATTCTGTCCACTATCTGTCCTATTTGTACGTTCACCGCGATGTGTTCGTAAGTTATATCTGCCTTCTGATTGGTCCGTGTTTGGGACTTCCATTGCACCAATGAGATTGCTGTTTGATGGTCTAGTCGACAATACATTAGATCTGCCTTCTGATTGGTCAGCGGTAGGGACTTCCATTGTTCCAATGAGATTGCTGTTTGATGGTCTAGTCGACTGTACTTGTAGAGGTTTACATTTTGCGTTTTTTAGAACCGGTATCCATACTTTGTTGACTTTTAATGATTCTTCTTTTCTGTTGAAACTGTTTTTATATTTGAATATTTCGATGGCTTCTCGTTGTAGACGGGTAAAATAATGTGTGCAGTTAGATAATATGTCTGTATTCTGGTATTGTACCCTGTGGCCATCAAGTAAAGAGTGTTCTGCTACTGCCGACTTATCCATTTGTTTAAGACGACTGTATCTTTCATGCTCCTTAAGTCTGGTTGCGATGCTGCGTTTAGTGGTGCATATATACACTTTTCCACAACTGCATGGTATCCTGTATATGCCTGCTGTCTGATGAGGATGGAGTTGATCCTTTATAGGTCTGAGAAGGTTCTTGATTTTCTTGGTAGGCCTGTATACTGTCTTTATTTCTTCTTTCTTTAGTAGTTTTCCAATGCGGTCCGTCACATTCTTAATGAACGGTAAAAATGGCCTGGTTGAAGTTTTTTCCTCTGATTCCTTGCTGCTGTTGCTGTTGTGTCGTCTGGGATGATTGGCTCGGTTGAGTTCTTTCCTGGTGTATCCATTGACTGTAAATACCGTCTGGAGGTGTTGAAGTTCCGTTTTTAATAAATCAGGATGATAAAGTTCTTTGGCACGAACTCTCAATGAGTTGATGATTTCAAATTTTTGTCTAGGGTGATGATTCGAGGTTTTATGAAGATACCTGTCCGTGTGGGTGGGTTTTCTGTAGATAGTGTGATAAATGTTGCTGTCTTCTTCCCTTTTGATCAGGATGTCTAGGAAGGCTATGCTGTTATCTGTTTCTTTTTCTACGGTGAACTGTATACTGGCGTTTATGTTGTTGATGTGTGTCAGAAATTCGTCTAATTTCTCTTCCCCGTGGTTCCAGATTACAAAGGAATGATTGGAAAGCATTAGTTCAGGATAGGGATGTATGTCCGCGCTGCCATGAACCTATGGGTTCGATAGTGCCAGTGTGTAAGTAAATAAGTAAGCAAGCATCTCTTTTCTGTATTAATGAAATTCAACATTGTGTTCTCTACCCACAAAGAATTGGTGAGTGACGAAATTCTCTCCTCAGTTGCCATTAGCAGTAGACAAGGTGAGAAGGGATACGGGAAGACAGATTTAAGATGAACATAAAATATTAAATACTTCAGTTTACAAGTGTACAAGTTATAAAGACATATAGCACCTGATTCCGTGAACAGAATAAATAGCAGTTTTTGCAGATAATTAGAATCAAGTTGTCCAATAGACCATCTTCATTACGTAATAGACGCGGTATATCCTAATATGGATTCATTTTCACTCTAGTGAAAGTCACAATAATTTCTGAAATCCAGTTTGTTCGTGATTCGCTTCGCTACTGTTCATACATCAGCAAAACACTCTAATTTATTTTCCGTAACAGAACGTTTTATGTAAGAAGCATTATAAACTACTTATAGAATGCTCATACATCACAAAATTCAGGAGAAAAATTAAGAGCAGGTATTAAACTCAAAATAATAAATAAGGCCAATTTTATGTGGGTTATTGTAATGCTCAGATAGTATTTGGGGATTGTTTGGGCAACAGTTTCCTGAAATTAGTGTTAAAGTTGAGGAAAAACCACGAAAATCAACATGCAGAAAACATGTCCCGACTGGGGATCGTACACGTATCCGTTGTGTATGACGTAGTAGAATACAGCACAGGATTGTATTTTACTAAAAAGTAGAAATTAGTAGTAGTAAATCACTGATTAAAGGCAATCCACCTAAGGGAAAGCGCCCTAAAAACAAAGCTGAAGCAAGTTGAGAGGCTGTAAGGTGTCAATCCCACCACCCAACTATATCTGCGCAGCCCTTGTAAGGCGGCCAGATGAATCTTCTATTACTAAAAAGCGAAGGAGAAAGCCAGACGGAATGTTGGCCGACCGCGTAGAAGATGGACTCCACTTTTAACTTCGCCGGAACAGGCTGCATAGCCTAAACCTTGTAGTAGAAGAAGAGGAGAAACCACTGATTATATGTCATCCATCCATAGTAATTCTGTCCGATAGCAGGTCTTTCACTGCAATCATAGCATTTTAATGCTATGCTTGCAGCTTTACTAGGGAATTGTAGGTGTGGTAGCTTCCCGTTGCTTTCCACACCGGTGAAGGATGATGATGATGATAATGATAAGGATGATGATGATGATGATGATGGCCATATGATTACGGGACCGTTTGGTCCTTAAAGTTTTCCTAACATTTGTCTTACAGGTGAGGAAAAACCCCGATAAAAACCTCACCCAGAAAAACTGCCCCGACCGGGGATCGAACCCAGGCCCGCTGCGTGACAAGGCAGCACGCTACCTCGAGACAACAGCGGTGACCAATTAGATCAATTCATTTTGTTGTGTACAACTCAATGGTATTAATAAGTTAATTTGTGTTCATGATATAGGTGATAGCGAGGTCCAACACGCACACACTATTGAGTAACACTAAGAAATTGGGATTGGGAGTAAATATCAATAAAACTAAAATATGTGGTCACCCATACACTACCGCATTATATAATGGAAATGGACAGCTAGTGCACAAACTGAATGACGGACAGTTTTGAGGCAGTGGACAATTCCACTACCTAGGAACAATAATCCAAAACATGAATGAGATGCCACACAGAAATTAAAAATAGGCCTCACTTGTGTTGAAAATGCGTGCTATTATCGTATTCAGGGACTCCTGTCGTCCCAAACTACTTTCAAATAACATCGAACTGAAAATATATATAACTGTTATCAGTTATATTATATGGATGCGAAACATGTACTCTTACTTTAAGGGAGCAAAGGAGATTACGAGAATTTGAGAATAAAGTTCTTAGGATTTTTTTTGACCAAAGAGAGATGAACAGACAGACAGGTGAATGGAGAAGACTACATAACTGTGAACTACACGAGATTTACAGGAAATCAGATATAATAAGAAGAATGAAGTCTCATAGATTGCGATAGGCAGGACATGTGGCACGAATAGAGGATGAAAGAGGGGCTTGGAAACTTCTTGTAGAAAAATCAGAGGTAAAACGCCCTGCTACTTGACAAAGGATGAGTTGGGAGAAAAACATTAACCATGATTTGGGGGAAGTACATCATACAGGGGATGGTTGGAAAATATTAGCTCAGGACAAGGAACGGTGGAGAGCTGGCGTCCGCGCGGCCATGAACCTATGGCTTCTACAGTGCCAGTGAGTTAGTTAATTGTGACTTTTGAGGAGGAAACTTTGTAGTTCTCTTTTAACCGTATTTCTTTGCAGTGGGTCGTCATATTTCAATTCCTTATGGATTTCTTCGTGTTGAGACTTGTGAGTAAAATTGAAGTTCCTTAGGATGGGTTACTGGCCCGACGATAAGTATTCCAGTGGTAGGGCTGCTACCTTTTAGTCTCTGGACAGGCATTTGCGATTTATATCAACGATGTAATATGTTGCTGGAACAAAAAATATAAATTTGGAATAAAAATATCATAAAATACAAAATTAAACACCCTATTGTATGCAGATGACCAAATAATAATTGCAAATTCAGAAGATAATCTGCAGAAAGGTCTGTATGAACTTAACAAAATTACAGAAGAATATGGATTGAAGATATCTACAGAGATATAAAAAAATATGGCATTTCAAGGTGTTGATTCAGTCAGAAGTAAAATTGTACTTGACAATAACATTTTGGAGCAGGTGAATAATTTTACATATCTAGGACAATATATATGATATGAAGTAGAAAAGGATGTAAATGCAAAAATATCAAATTTAAATAATTTTAGGGTTAATAAATTCTATCTTCAAGCCACAGTTAGTCTAAAAACATTCAAGACTAAAAGTGTATAAAACACTGGCTCTTCCAACTCTTTTGTATGGTAGCGAAGTATGGACGTTGAAACAGAAGGATATACACAGACTTAGATCTGCTGAAATGAGATTCCTTCGGAGGACTGCAGGATACACACTACTAGATCACAAAAAAAATGAAGACATCTTGGAAGAATTACACATGGAACCTTTAGAAAACAAAATTTCTGATTATAAGTCAAGATGGATGCAACATGTTCGTCGAATGGAAGATCACAGGATACCCAAACAAATGTTAAGATATCAACCTGCAGGAAGAAGACCAGGACGTCCAATCAAAATACTTTTGAGGCCGAAACAGGTCAACAAATGGCCTAAATTCGTGAATGTACTATGATGATGATGATCAACTTTGTAGTTCCCTGAAATTGTGAATTTTATTTTATTTTATTATTTTTTGCTGAGATGTTGGAGATACTAAAGCTATGAAATATTTCATACAAGGTTTAGCTTACGTCATAAGGAGAATTGTATCCCGGTACAGACCGTAATTACGTGCCCACATCGCATTGTATTGTAATCGTAACATTCGACCACACCCCATGCAGCAACATCATAATCTCTGCTATTGTTATATTCTTAGCAGACAGATCATCCACGCACGTGGCTTAAGATCTTTAAACTAAACTTTATTATTTATAACTCACTGGCGATATTCAATCCTCCAGTTCATGATCGCGCGGACTTAAGATCTCCATATTTAAATACAGATTAACTGATATCTTATGTTCGACACAATGAAAACATTAACTGCATAACAACTATATGCAGCGTACTTACTTACATAATCACTGGCACTATCAACCCGTAGGTTCATGGCCGCGCGGACATAAGCTCTCCATACATCCCTATACTTAGCTAATGCTTTCCAATCATTCCCTGTATAATCTACTTCCCTCAAATAATAGTTAATGTTATTCTCCCACCTCATTCTCGGTCTACCAACTGGGCGTTTTTTCAGTTGAAAATATTTTTAATAGGCCATATACCGCTTTTAATTTTTATCTTTTGTGTCAAAATTTACGTGGAATTCAATTTATACCTTTTGGACTAAAGACAGGTGAAAAAACAGGCGAATGGAGAATACTATATAACAATGAGCTTCATGATCTTTATTGAAAACCTTACCGCTGTAGTCTCGAGGTAGCGTGCTGCCTTGTCACGCAGCGGGCCCGGGTTCGATCCCTGGTCGGGGCAGTTTTTCTGGGTGAGGTTTTTATCGGGGTTTTTCCTCACCTGTAAGACAAATGTCAGGAAAACTTTAAGGCCCAAAAGGTCCCCGAAAGCATATGGCCATCATCATCATCATCCTTACCATTATCATCATCACCATCATCCTTCACCGGTGTGGAAAGCAACGGGAAGCTACCACACCTACACAATTCCCTAGTAAAGCTGCAAAACGTAGCATGGAAATGCTATGATTGCAGTGAAGGACCTGCCTGCGGGCAGAATTACTATGGATGGATGTAATAAAAACAGTTAGGTTTCATAGACTGCGATTGGCAGGACACGTGGTACGAATGGAGAATGACAGAGTAGACTCGTTGTAGGAAAACCAGAGGGAATACGCATATTTGGTAGACCAAGAATGAGGTGTGAGAATAACATTAACCCTAATTCGAGAGAAGTAAATTAAACAGGTATCTTTGAAAACATATTTGGATTAGATTAGTTTAGATTTAGATTAGATTTATTTAGGATGTGTGGAGAGTGCGGCCATGAACCTACGGGTTCGATAGTGCCAGTGAGTTAATTAGATAAATCTAAATGTAATAATTGTGACATTCCAAATTAGAAATAACTGTAATATTAATAAATTTAAAAGTAAAATGGCAATTTAAATTAATTTGAATCTAATTATATACAAATATGGGTTATTTTCAGGTATTATTGTCAATTAAGGAGATAATGTACTCTTAGATGGTTTTATTTATGGGTACATGTTCTGTGGGAACAGTTCAGTTCACATAATCTCTGTAGTCAGACCAACGATATGCCAGTCGGTGAGTACACCACGACATTCATCAACAGTGTTGTGTTCTGCGTGCGGGTGGTCCGAGTTCTCATCCAGGAGACAGTAATGTGCACACTATTCGGGAATACTGTAGAAATCGCATATATCGCTCACTTGTCCAATTAAGTAGCTACTTAGGAAATACATTTACCTCTACTACTTATCTATGATGTTGCATTCAGTTCAGCAAATGAACTGATTCTTTAATTTGAACATATTTTAATACTAATTTAGATAATAACTTAGAAAACCTATCCGTTCTTCAACTGAACTTAAAAACATAGCATATTTCGATGCGACGTTGGGAAGTAGTATTTACAGAAGCGGGGAAATCTTTAAAAACCGAGCGATAGTGATGTTTTTAATTTCGGAAATTCTGTAAAACACTTCAAAAACATTCGTTGTACATTATTTTTTGCGCAATGGTGTTTTCAAAATAATAACATATTTGTTGGAAATATTTGCGTTCATTATAAACAACTATCTTAAAAGAATTGAAGACTACGCCAATTTTGGAATATATTAAAAGTACCAACTAAATTGCAAACACCATCTTGAAAGAATGAGTTCAAATCGGATCCCCAAAGCTGTTTATAATTATATACCAAGAGGACGAAGATCACTGGACCGTCCTATGAAACGCTGGAGGGAAAATTTTCTATAGGATCGTAACAGGCCTTGGCCTAATACTTGGAAGGAAGAAGAAGAAAAGATAAACAACTGACTAACGTTAACAGTGTGGGCAATGATCTTGTAGAAGATTTCCGGGCTGTTGGCCGTGGTCTTGAGGCTTATAGTTCCCCGACGTTTCGCCAGAGACTGCGTCCGGCATCCTCAAGGGTTGTATTGAGACTCAAGTCTCAAGTTAACAATCCGTAATACATTATGTTAATACCAAGTCTCAAGACAACCCCTGAGGATGCCGGACGCAGTCTCTGGCGAAACGTCGGGGAACTACAAGCCTCAAGACCACGGCCAACAGCCCGGAAATCTACAAAATCATCATAGTAACTCCGGCCGTGAAAGCCTAAGTCAGTGTGGGCAATGTTTATCAGTTGAGATAGCAGGCCGTGACACCAATCAGTCATAAAATGGCGGCATGTACGTATTTATTGTTTTTATGTTGTTTCAAATACAGTTCAGTACATTTAAAATGCAGTGATTTGGTCCATATAATGTATATTAACACCGCCTTTTGGATATAATTTTGTTTATACATTGTACGTAGTATACATAAAGAGCAGTGGTTTTACTTCCCGCACGAGATTTGTAATGTGTAATATTACAGTATAGTTATTTAGGTTGGCAACCTCGAAATGTAGGAAGTTGAACTTTCAATCATGGTCGTCATTGCTGTAAGTACGACAGGACGCACTATCATGCAAAATATATAATATTAACTCATATGAACTATACAGATGAACTATATTAACTCACGTGAACTACGCAGATGAACTATTTATTCTTCGAAATAACCAAATTTTGCATTGGTACTAGATTTTAAAAAACTTACCGACGAGGCTGGAAGACTGCTGATGTCAAAAGCATCACTAAACAACAATAACAGATAGTAAACCACATCCTCCTGCTGAAGATGGAAGCCGGATTCCGAAAGGCCTACAGTTCTTAAAATTTAAAATATATTAACCCAGTCGAGGACGACGACGCCTGCCAGGTATATATTTTAATATTTTATTTTGTGAGAACTTTACAATTAAAATCTGAAGTCCACTGGATATCGGGCACGGACCAAATAGTCGGCTACCTGACATGCTGCCTGAACTAGCACCACGGACTTTATGTATCTCTTACCATAATTTCAATATGGCTTATTTGTTCTTGATCCAGCCTGAATTGGTTTTTAATCATGAAAATTTTGTTAAACGCTCTAATTTCACGGAATAATCCGTAAACTTAAAAAATTCTTACGTAATTTATCATAGACTTAAATTTATATAATTTCTCTAAGGCATGTATTTTTGTTACACCTTAATGTAAAATGTTATTAACTACTACTCCGCGAAGTAATCTGCGCAGGCGGAAAATATGTTAACTAACATGCTGTCTTTCTCTTCCTCTTCCTTGCTATGTTACCAGTTCCTGTCCTCTGCATATATTATTTGTCTGGCAGGTAGAGAGCTGACAAATACTATGGATTTTAATGGTCCGTCCTTCTACGCGGTCATTGGAAAAATGACTAATTTGACAACCCTGTAACTATTGGAGTTACGTGTAGGAATGGGCTGTCCCTTCTCATTACATGTTGCCACTTGTGATTTATTGTGAGGCTGGTAACGGAGAGACTGATTTAATTGATCCGACCGCTTGAGCGTTCCGTGCTTAATTGACTAATTTGACAACCATGTTAAGATCTTTCACACGTGTTTAGGGATTCTCTGCCCACACTTAAAATTGAACCATTTCAGTACGTGATCGGATGCACAGTCTTCTCCTACATCCCTTCCATAAATTCAGTAGTTCGGCGACACTAGCCCTAAAACTCTTCCCCTCCATCCGTGCAGAGTTAAATTGGTGATATAATAACTACCTCGCTAGCAATATTTCAACCCTTATTTCATGGGGGGGGTGTTCAATGGTCACGCAGATATAAGCTCTCCATAAATCCCGACCCTGAGCTAATGCTTTCCCAATCATTCTCAGTGTAATCTATTTCTTCAACTCATTGTGAATGTTACCCTTCCACCTCATTCTTGGTCTACCAACTGGGCGTCCTTCCCTTTGGGTCTTCCTACAAGACTCTTTCCATGCTACTATTTAATTTCCCATTCATGCCACATGTCATTACCATCGCATTCTACGAAACTTAACTCTTCTTATCATATGTGGCTTCCTCTAAATATCTCTTAGCTACCTATTATGTAGTCTTCTCCATTCACCTGTCTATTCATCTCTCTTTGATCCCAAAAAAATCCAAAGAACTTTATTCTCAACGCTCGTAATCTTTTCTCCCCCCTTAAAGTAAGAGTCAAAGTTTCGCATCCATATAATATAACTGGTAGAATAACAGTTTTATATATTTTCAGTTTAATGTTTTTTTAGAGAATTTGAGACAAGAGTCCCTGCAATACATAATAGCATACATTTCCAGAATTGAGCCTATGTTTAATTTATTTGTGTATCTCATTCCTATTTGTGATTATTGTTCCTAGGTATTTGAATTCAGCCACATCCTCAAAATTTTCCTCATTTGTCATTAACTGTCTACTTCCATTATATGACGCATTTCTATGTGCGAACATATATTTAGTATTATTGATGTTTACTTCCAGTCCCAATTTCTTAATGTTGCTGAATAGAGTGTGCGTGTTGATATAAAATGTAATTACTAATTTTTTTAACATCCTTAATTTTTCACGTAATGTATCTAAGAATTGGTATCTTCCATTTAAGAAAGAAAGAAGATGGATGCAAAAACAAAAATAAACAATGTTTTTCTTTCAAACATGCGGCAGCAAATTATAACAAATAAGCGACTAAATTCTTGTTGAAATTAGTTCATCACGTAATAATATATAGTAATTTTGGCTATGTATTAATACAGAGGAACAAAAAAGAAGACAGGAATTGAAATAATGGGACAAGAAATTAGTTTGGAATCTAATAGAAAGAAACCGACAAGAAAGATTATCCTTCCATCTGTAGAGAAAAAAATAACTCATGCACGCACAGGCGCCAACTATATTGGAAAAAGGAGCCCGTGAGCCACATGAAATAAATAGTCCTGTATGTCATATTATTATTATTATTATTATTATTATTATTATTATTATTATTATTATTATTATTATTATCATCATCATCATCAACAACAATCACGGATTAAGCTCATGTGGCATGTTCCGGTCTCATAGATTCTCATTCAAGATTTGGATCCATCTCTTCTTCGGTCTACCAACATTCCTGCGTCCTTTTGGTTTGTATTTAAGTATAATCTTGGGAATGCGATCATCTTCCATTCTTTGAACATGTTCTTTCCATTTTTTTTCTAGATTATTTTATTCTATCTAAGAGTTTAAAGATATTTAGCTCATTTCTAATATCTTCACTTCTTCTCTTATCTAGAAGATTGCAACCAGTCACACTTCTCAGAAATCTCATTTCAGCTGTTTCTATGATCTTCTCTTCTCTTTTAGAAAACCCAAAATTCACTACCATACAATAGTGAGGGGACTGCCACTGCTTTATAAAATTTTAGTTTTGTTTCTTTTCTTGTGCTTTTAAATATCCTTTTGGTTGTTCCACATATGTAATTAAATTTATTAAGTTTGTTAAACAGATCTTCATTTTAAAATAGGAGATTTCATAACCCGGGTATTTAAAATGGTTCACTTGTTCAATGGGTTTCCCCTCCAGAATTATTTTAGCTCTTACGGTATCTGATCCCTTAAAAGCTAGGATTTTCGTTTTACTTATTGATGTTTTGAAATTATATTTCTGTATAATGTTATTTAACTGAAAGAGCGATTTCTGTAGACCATCTTCTGAACTAGATATTAGAACTTGGTCGTCTGCAAAATCCAAATTTATCTGCCATTATTATTATTATTATTATTATTATTATTATTATTATTATTATTATTATTATTATTATTATTATTATTACTACTATTATTATTATTATTATTATTATTATTATTATTACTATTATTATTATTACTATTATTACTATTATTATTATTACTATTATTATTATTATTATTATTATTATTACTATTATTATTATTATTATTATTATCTTCTTCTCTTCTTCTTCTTCTTCTTCCTTCCAAGTATTAAGCCAAGGCCTGTTACGATCCTATAGAAAATTTTCCCTCCCCGGGAAATTCTCGTATAAGACTTGAAAGCATAATAATAGTCCCTTCGATTGGTTGCTGGCCAAAGGAAGGCAAGACCAGTGATGGGGCTGCCATCTTATAGCCTCTGGTTAGGCTTTTCTGGAGAAGAAAAGAAAATAAAGGAAAGAAGAAATGGAAGAAAGGAAAGACTCCCTAGCCCTCGGATGCCCTAATAGCGTCGGGGTCGAAAAAAACAAGAGTTAACCAAGAGAGGTTAGATAGTAAAGTTAAAAGAGTGCAAAACACAAGTAAGTGGAAGAAATGTTTGCTCAGCTTGGGCACCTTGTGGTCGCCATCCACATATCCCCTAGATGAGGACCCCTGAGGGTATTATTATTATTATTATTATTATTATTATTATTATTATTATTATGGTTGCAAGAAATAAGAACTGGAATGAGAACAAGAGGACAGGAGGACATGGAGTGGATGGATAGAGATGAGTGCAGAAGGAAAATAAAACTTCAGGCACATAAAGATATCTAAACATTGAAAATTCGTATATAAATAAATTATAATAATTATTATTATCATTATTACTTACAATTTACTTTTATTTTGTTAAAATATTTAAGATTTTTCCCTAAGTGGGGAAATAAAAGCCGGTATCTATGCAACACACATGACCTGAAGGCATAAGTGGATGACTTGTATGATATTTTTTGTTCGGTTTGCAAAAACCTATCATTATAAAACAGTGGCGTGCCGTCAATTGACAAGCAAGGCTGGTCCACTAAGTATCATCAGCTTATAAAATTTATTAACTTAAATGTTCAAAAAAAAGTTTCTCAAGTCATGAAAACATAAATTTCAATTTATTCCCTCAGTGTCTGCAGACTTGAACTCGCCCAGTCTGCATAAACCAATACGCTGGCCTCTTCCTACATTAACACTTCAACCCATTCGCATCAAAAGACGAGATAGACTCGCCGGCAGTTAAATATCCATCTTTTGTTAACATTTATGAATAGTAGAGGAATGTGTTTTTTGCCTTCATCCTTGTGTAATTTCAAATACCGTTATCTTTTGTTTGTTTTGAATGTCTGAAAATAGACATTATAATTTACGGTAAGTTAAATCCGGTTTCTGGGAAAATGTATTGAGATTTAAACTTGGAGCGAATGGGTTAATACGCCCGGGTGATCTGTAGTGAAGAACTCTCCATGTGTCTACTCCTGTTAGATGAAATATGTTAGTACATTTTATCAGTGAGGTTCTACAAGTGTATGCTGATGATATAGTATTATTAGGCGATAGCAAGCACGCACTAAGAACCAACACGCACACTCTATTGAATAGCACTAAGAAATTGGACTGGAAATAACATCAATAAAATTAAATACAGTGAAACTTGTTTACTCCGGAAGGTGAATAATGCGGAAATCTGTCCAATGTGAACAAATTTATTGGGTCCGGCGAAATAATAGTAATTTTACTTGCATTTATTTTGCATAAAACGGAATCTGCACAACGCGGAAACGAAAAGATATTTCCACACAATTCATGAAAGAAAATGTTTATAAGGCGGAAAGATAGAGAATAAGTTGGTTTTCATTTCATTGAATTCCCGTTAGGCGAATTAACAATAGTGATGATCCCTGCTGCCGGGTGGAGTAAGTTTATACCTGTATCTGGAATTTTCTTTCTGCACCACTGCACACCCGTTTTGCGAAATACAAATATTTGGCGTGTGACACCTGACTTACAAATATCCAGTGCGCTGTAAAATCTTAAATTAGTTACGATCTGACACCGATTGTGTACGTATCTTTTACAGGTAGCGTTCTCAATTTACGGATGGCTAAATCATATGTATAAATGTCATTAAACGAAAAGGTGAAAGTGATTGAAGATAAAGAAAAACAAAATATGAGTACGCGAAATAATGACTAAATTTAAATGTGGAAAAATCCAAGTTTATGAGATTTTAATACTAAAAAAAGTGAATTAATGGACGCAAGGAAATGGTCAATTGAAGAGAAAAAAATCACCAAATTTCCGGACCGATGCTCAAAGGTTAAGTTCTAGGTGTTGCTATATCCCTAGGGAATAACGATTTCAAGGCTTGTTCAAGTTGGTTGTGGACATTTTTAAAAGACGACACAATACACTGTGGAATGAAATTTGCGGGGAATCAAAGGATGTGGATGAAAGTATAGTCAGTTAGTGGAAACCGAAACTGCTTACTTTAAATTCAGGATACGCGCCTAAGAGACATTTTTAACGCTGACGAAAATATTTTTTTTTTCGCGCGTTACCTGGCAGTCACTCGTATATACTATACTTTGCTTTCCAACGGCAGCAGATCTACAATAATTAATTCAAGGTACATAAAAGACATGGGTTATACGATGCTCTATAATCTAAGATTGGTTAATAATTTATGTTTTTATAATGCGGAATATTGTCTAATGAGGAAAAAAATTGGTCCCATGAGATTCCGCTATGAACAAGTTTTGCTGTATATTGTCACACATAGAATATATTATATAATCGAAATGGATATTTAATGACAAATGAAGGAGCTGCTGAATTCAAATTCCTGGCAACAATTACAAATAGAATGAGATGCACAAAGAAATTAAACATAGGCTCAATTCTGGAAATGCATGTTATTAAGCAATACAGGGACTCTTGTCATCCCAACTTCTCTAAAAAAAACGTTAAACTGAAAATATATAAAACTATTATTCTACCAGTTATATTATATGGATGTGAAACATCGACTTACTTTAAGGGAGGAAAAAATATAATGGGTATTTTAGAATATAGTTGTTAGGAACTTTTAGGATCAAACAGAGAAATAAACAGACAGGTGAATGGAGAAAACTACTTAACATTGAGTGAGATACATGATATTTATAGGAAGCCAGATATATTAAGAAGAGTTAAGAGCCGTAGACTGCGAAGGGCAGGACATGTGGCACTGATGGGGAATAAAAGAGGGGCGTAAAAACTTTTTGTAAGAAAATCAGAGGCGAAAACGCCTAGTAGGCAGGCCAACATTCAGGTGGGAGAATAATATGAACCGTGATTAGAGAGAAGTGGAGTATTGGAAAATATCTGCTCAGGAAATGAATAAATGGAGATCTTATCTACATCCACGCGGCCATGAACCTACGGGTTAGATAGTGCCAGTGGGTTAGTTACATATATAGGTCCAACATTTCGTTAGATCTTTCAGAATGTAAGACTGTGCCTGGAGGCCTTAACTCGATGAAGAAATGAATAATACTAACAGCATGTTAGCAAAACGGAAGATAATTGTTTTACGACAGATAACTGTCATTACGGAGCTATAATAACGAAACTTCTCCAAAATTACAATCAAAAGAACATAATTTCTGGCAAACGTTCAATTTAATTTGGTTCCGGTGCATCAAGGAAGAGGTTTCTGCTCTACACGTTAATTAAAAGAATCTAGAGACACGGACATATGTTCAATGTCTGTTAACCTGAAGGCTCCATTAGACCACACAGCAGTCGAGGTACCAAATTACTATGTTCTCTTATTCTACGTTAATCAGGAAAATGGGTGGCCTCCCCGGGACATCAAAATCAGTTTTTCTCGGTAACAAAACGCTTTCAAAAACTAAAGTAACTTCATTCTTTTTTAATTCGTTCTTCCTCTGTAACCAATGGACAATAACTGACAGCTTCATATACCTCCTCGACATATGTTCTGAGGAGAGATAGAATTTAATCCAGGCACCTATAAAGATGACTCTGCTTATGTTAAAATTGGAAATATAATGTCTAATCCTATAAAAACCACAAAGGGATTGAAACAAGAGTGCAGTCTTTCACCAATTTTATTTAATATTTATGTAGAATCCACATTAATGAAACGGAAACAAAGCTGCAAAGGTATGGGGATCCCAATAGGTAACAGATTTTTGCTGACATTACAATTTGCCGATGATCAACTGGTTTTAGCGCACGACAAATTTGATATGGAATTCATGATAAAAAGGTTGAAAAACACAAATGAATCATGGGGTCTCACAGTAAATTTACAAAAAACAGAATATCTGGCAATAAATAGCAATAACGAGAAAATTTAATATTGGAAGAAGGAATCCAAATAAAGCAAGTGAAACAAACTAAATATTTGGGAATAATTATGGATAACATTGAAGGTATAGGCAAAGAGAACATAAAACACAGAATTGAATTGAGTAGCAAATAATATCATCGTTAAATTCCATATGGTGGGATAAGCATATTTGGAAAGACACAAAAAATATATTGATAAAACATTGGTGGAATCTGTTGCAATGTATGGAAGTGAGGTATGGACAATCAATAAGTACTACAGAATAGACTAATAGCTCTAGAAATGGATTATTTACGGAGAAGTGCCAGAAAGTCTAGATTAGAACATGTCACAAATAAGGAAATTAAAAACATAATGGAAGCAGAAGAAAGCATAATTGAAAGAATTGAGGAGAAGGAATTAAAGTGGTTAGGACATGTCTTAAGAATGGAAGATGAGCGATGGCCAAAGCAACTATGTGAATGGCATCCGAACAGAAAGAAGAAAACAGGGAGACCAAGGTTAACATGGAAGGAAAACATGAAGACAGTAATGCAAGCTAGAGGGCTAAGCATCGAAGATGCCCAAGACCGTAGGCTTTGGAGGTTTGGCACGGGCAGACGGCAGCAGCTGTAAAAACCCGAAGATAGATAGATAGATTTAATACAGACAGGAACCGGAAGGGATTACCTTGAAATTTATATCACGTGAACATGACACATTAAACTAATAATTATCGTAAAACCAAATTCTTGTCTGCTGAATTATGGTTGTAAATAATAATGATCACCATATATCTAAAACTCCTCCCACTTACTTATTGTAAATATTTAATTTTATACATCGTTATTATATAATTTTCATCATTATCTTCAGCATCAAGGATTAGACCTATCTCATGTTAGAATTGGTCTATCCATCTTCTATTTTTATTTATATATTTATGTTCTCTACTATTTAATTTTGTACTAGAGCATGTCATTAAATCTTTAGAGAATGAGGAAGGCTTACAACTGAATGGTATTAATAAGCTGTTAGTTTATGCTGATGATGTAGTACTACTGGCCGATAGCGAGGAGATACTACAGGACAACACGCACGCACTATTGAGTAACACTAAGAAATTGGGACTGGAAGTAAATATCAATAAAAACTAAATATATGGTCACACGTAGAAATTCATTACATAATGGAAATGGACAGCTAATGACAAATGAGGGAAATTTTGAGGAAGTGACTGAATTCAAATACCTAGGAACAATAATCACAAATAGGAATGAGGTGTACAAAGAAATTAAACATAGGCTCAATTCTGGAAATGCGTGATATTATGCGTTGCAGAGTATCTTGATGTTGTAACTCCTTTCAAAAAACGTTAAACTGAAAATATATAAAACTATTATTCTACCAGTTATATTATATGGGTGCGAAACATGGACTCTTACTTTAAGGGGGGGAAAGGAGATTACGTGTATTTGAGAATAAAGTTCTTAGGAAAATGTTTGGACCAAAGAGAGATGAACTAACAGATGAATGGAGAAGACTACATAACAATGAACTACATGGTCTTTATAGGAAGCCAGATATAATAAGAACAGTTAAGTCTCGTAGACTGCGATGGGCAGGACATGTTGCACGTATGGGGAATGAAAGACTTGCATGGAAGCTTCTTGTAGGAGAGCCAGAGGGAAAACGCCCCGTTGGTAGACCAAGAATGAGGTGGGAGAATAACATTAACTATAATTTGAGGGAAGTAGATTATACAGGGAATGATTGGAAAGCATTAGCTCAAGATAGGGATGTATGGAGAGCTTATGTCCGCGCGGCCATGGACCTACGGGTTCGAGAGTGCCAGTAAGTAAGTAATTAAGTAATTATTTATTTATTTTACCTGATGGAGTTAAGAACGTAAGGTGTTCTCTCCCACTTCACCAGTTTAAATTATACATACAATAACAATTATGTATTATCTACATGTTGATTAAACTATATAAAGTTGACAATGGAAACAAGTAAAAAAAATTGTAATAATAACAATAATAATAATAATAATAATAATAATAATAATAATAACATATAATTAGATTAAGTAATTGACTTGGTAAAGAAAGTTTAAAATATAAAGAAATAATAAAAGTATACATGGAACGCGGTTATATATTATATTGTCAAATATGTACTGAGTTTTTTAAGTGTTTTTTAGTCGGGCAGTCCTTGATATACGAGGGGAGAGAATTCCAGAGTCGGGTGGCTGAAACCAGAAGTCTTTTACTGCGTCTTCCTACATTTATTTGTCCTAGTGATTTGTAATAAAAAATCTGTTTCGGAATTCTATTGTTATCCATTCTATTAATGTAGTCCTGCATAAATATATAACATTATTTTGGCAGGAAGAATTGAAAGAAGGTCTTATAGCCTTAACTCTGTCAGTATAAATATATTATTATTATTATTATTATTATTATTATTATTATCGATAACACAGTGGAAATTAAAAATAGAATCGCACAAACAAAACAAGCAATAAATGCTTTAAACTCTGTTTGGTGGAGTAAAAATTTACAAAAAATAGAAAATTACAAATATATCAAACCATAATTCAGAGCATTTTAACATATGGTGCTAAAGTCTGGCAAATTCCTACCAGGGAAATGAAAATAATTTTAAGTACAGGAATGGATGTTTTAAGAAGATCAGCTGGAAAATCTAGAATGTATAGAATACAAAATAAATAAATAAGGGAAATTATGGGTGTACAAGAGGAGCCGGACATCATAGAAAAGAAAAGATTGCAGTGGTATGGTCATGTCAAACGAATGCCAGAGCAAAGATTGCCAAAAATTGTTATGGAATGGATCCCAATGGAAAGGAGGAAGATAGGAAGACCGAAGAAAACTTGGATAGAAGAGGTACAAGCAGCTATGAATATCAGAGGAATGGAGGAAGATCAATGGATGGATAGAGAGGAATGGCGTTTGGTTTCCGGAAGACGGTGCCAGCTGCAATGATACCGGATTATTATTATTTATTATTATTATTATTATTATTATTATTATTATTATTATTATTATTATTATTATTATTACAAGATTGAATTTTTATAATTTACTTCTTAACGCATTATTTCACCAATGCCATAAATAAAAATAAATAAATATTGTTTCTACAGTGATTACTACCGAGGATTCTATAAAACACAGAGTGAAGAAAAATTGTTGTAAAATTTTACCCCAACAATATACTCTAGAGAAACATCATGCTGGTTGTTATTACGAACACTTTGCACGATAAAAAATTAACAAAAAATATTAAAAAAGATTCTAAGTAAAACCATATTTATTTATTTCCGATGTCACAATTACATTTATTAACCTTATTAAAACTAATTAGAAATTAACAAATCAACAATTAATGATATGCAATGAAACAACTGAAATTAGCAATAATTAAGGGATGAAAAAATATTATGAGTACGGCCTATTTGAGAATTAAGTCCTTAGGGAACATTTTGGTCCAAAGGGAGATACATAGACAGGCAAATGGAGAAGACTACATAACAGTGAGCTACATGATATTCATACGAAACCAGATATAAGGACAGTTAAGTCTCATAGACTGCGATGGGTAGGAAATGTGACAGAAATGGGAAATAGAGTGGACATTAAAGCACCTTGTACGAAAACACACAGAGGGAAAAACGCCCAATACGTAGACCAAGAATAAGGTCGGAATATCATTAACTATGATTTGATTGAAGTAGATTATAGAGAATAGAATAGAATAGAATAGATTTATTTAGCCTGGTGGAGTTAAGGCCATGTGGCCTTCTCTTCCACTCACCAGAACAAGCATATGTTACATATGAATACAAAAAAAAAATACAATAATAGTCATATAAAACAGGACAAACATATGTTACACATGAGTACGAAAAAATTACAATAGTAGTCATATTAAACAGGACAAACATGTTACATATGAATACAAAAAAAAAGTTACAATAGTAGTCATTGAACAATTAATTATCTGTCATACTGAATAATAATGAAATTAATGTCTAATAATAGAATTAAACTAAATACAATTAAAATTAAATTAATGATACAATGAATAAAAAAAGGAATAACAGCTCGAATCTACTATGCATAAAAAGAAAAGAAAAAATAATACAAAGAAAGTAATAAACTACAATGAATTAATCTACGCTTTTTATACAAGGCATTAGGTAAATATATTAACAAATCCTAAGTCTATTTTTATTAAATAATGCAAAAACGCATTATTAATTCTTAAAAAGTAGTATTAGTGAGTTGTTTCTGTTAGTGATTTTATTTTCAATTTATTTCTGAAAGATGGTAAAGTTTGGCAGTCTCTGACATAGGGTGGAAGTGAATTCCATGTTCTAGCAAGAGAAACTGTAAAAGATTTCGAATAATAGGTAGTGTGATGAGGAGGGATATAAAGGACACTGTGCTCAAGGGATCGGGTATCTAAGTTATGTGTATCAGAGAGTTTAGTGAAGCGGTGTGGTAAATAATAAGGTAAAGATGTGTGTAATATGTTATAGAGAAGGCATAGGGAATGGATGGTTCTACGATCTTGTAGACGAAGCCATGACAATTGTTCCAGGGATGGTGTAACGTGATCAAATCTACGTATACCACAAATAAAACGTATGCAAGAATTGTGAACACGTTGAAGTCTTTGGGTAAGAATAGTATTTAGGTCAGTAAAAAGAGTATCACAATAATCAAAATGGGGCATTGCGAGTGTTTCTACTACATTTTTCTTAGAGAAAACGGTAAACAATTTCTTATACGATTTAATGAGTGTATTATTGAGAAGATAGTTTTGCAAATGTTATTTATTTGTTTATTCCAAATTAAATGTTTATCCATAAACACTCCTAGATTTTTTACTGTCTCACTATAAGGGATCTGAACCCCATTAAGTGACACATGTAATACTGCATTTGTGTTAATTGAGGATAATAGTCTCTGATGGCCCATATTGATTGCTTGTGTCTTTCTAGGATTTAATTGAAGTCCATATTTCTCTGTCCACGCCGTTAGCGAGTCAAGGTCCTCATTTATTTTGGTTACCGCGTCATTTAAAGAAAAATTTGTCTGAGTGAAGGTAGATCTGCATGTCGTCTGCAAATAAATGAGGGATGAATGGGAAATATAGCTCACGATAGGGATGTATGGAGAGCTTATGTCCTCGCTGCAATGAACTTATGGTTTCGATAGTGTTAGTGAGTTAGTGTTAAATGCTATGAATTTGTAAATTTCTTATGTATTCCATATAGACTACCCAGTCATGTCAGGGACTGTCAATCGCTATCATTATTTAAATGCAAATTAACTGATATCTTCAGTCCCACACAATGGAAACATTAACTTGGTAACAACTATATTCAGCATTTTGTAAATAATCATCTAGGAAGCTTTATTTACTTTATTTTATTTTATATCATTTTAATTTTATTATATTATATGTTTTTGTTAGTATTAGCTAGTATTAGATCACATCATCATTGTATTTTGTTTAGTCTGTATTTTAATAATATCTTAAAATTGTGATAAAAATGTAATTTTTTGTATAATTCTACTATCCACTGATTGATTGGAAGAGAAGGCCTTATAGCCTTAACTCTGCCAGATAAAATAAAGCATTATTATTATTATTATTATTATTATTATTATTATTATTATTATTATTATTATTATTATTATTATTATTATTATTATTATTATTATTATTATTATTATTATTATTATTATTATTATTATTATTATATTATTATATTAAAACTCAGCAATTAAGATGGTACGGACATGTCCAGCGAATGGAAGAGGATCGGCTACCAAAATCTGTTTTGGAATGGAAACCTGAGGGAAGACGAGGCAGAGGAAGAGCTAAAACTTCCTGGAGTCAGGGAATATATTTATATATTAAGGAGAAACATCTACAACCAGGGGATTGGATTAACCGACAAAATTGGCTATTAGGAATCGGGTGATGTCAAATACATTAATCAACCGATGATCTATCTATCTATTTTTTTATTGCGGATAAGCCCATGTAGGACTACGCAAAGTACTTAAAGGTTTTTCCTTTGAGCCCAAATTTCTTTCATTCTTTTGCTATGAGCTTGTTTGCTCTCATCTGTCCAAGTTGTTCCAGTTGTTTTCTTCGGTTTGTACTCTTGGTCAACTTGCCACTTATTCACCTTAATTCTAAATATATCTCAGTTTTGGGATATCTTCTTTAGTAATTCCTGCCAGTTTTAAGTCCTTTTTGACTTCATCAATCCACTTCATGGTATCCACTGGAACTTTACTTCTGTTTTCGTAGAATTCCATTATCTGTTTTGTAAGCCTATTTGAGTTCAATCGTTTAATATGGCCATCAAATTTCAACCTTCGTTTTCTGTAAGCTAACCAGGCACAGATCTATCTATCTATCTATCTATCTATCTATCTATCTATCTATCTATTATCATTATTATTATTATTATTAATTATTCTGCGAGGATATATATATATATATATATGAATAAGAAAGTTTTCTTGGGTTTTCGGCGTCCTGGATTGAAGTTCGGCCCCTGGCCACTGACTCCTGAGCCGAACTTGAATCCAAGACGCGGAAAACCCAAGAAAACTTTCTTATTCATACATATATCCGCGAAAATCTGCAATAAAAAATATATATATATATATTAGAAGACTGATTTTTTTATTGTTGGGTTGCTGTGTTTTGTCTACAGAAGAGAATTTACATAAATTGATAATTACGATATATTTGAAGGATGATCTAGTTTATTTTTACGAAACAACACACGATCATCTGTAACATAAATCTGGCGATGTTGCAACATATTTTGTTGTAATAATTTATCTTCAACGTCATTTGAAGTATTCATTTCAGTAAATCGATTGAACTATGGACCTCCCAGCTCGAATGTTCACGAGATGTTGTTGTTAACAGAAGTGGAACATACAACATATATCATAGCAGATGCCGTTCGGTCACGAACTGTCTACATCATATTGTTCTGCCCGTGTTGATCTGAAGTTAACTTCACGATTACAACATACCCTCCTTCAACCTGAAATACATCCTTACATCAAATGGCACAGCAATGTCCGAAACATATCATAAAGTAGGTAATACCCAACGTGTGCCGCGACGCCTAAATAAATTAAATGTGTTTTATGTTTAATTGAAAGAGTAAAAAGAATAATAAATATAAATCTATATATTAATTATTTTTAGAAACCCCGTGCTGATTACCCGGCGTAGTCCGGGAATCTACTTATCCCGATCTTCTTGGCATAAATGAGCTGAAAGACAAAAATGGTTTCACTTAATGGGAGTGAAACTTGGGTAATGACCAAAAAATTACAAAGTAGAATACAAAGCGTAGAAATGAACTTCCTTAGAAGAACAAAAGGCTGCACAAGAATGGATCGGATAAAGAATGAAGATATAAGAACAGAGTTAAAGTTAAATAATATAAATCCATTGAATGATAAAATCAAAGAATATAGAGAAAAATGGTTTACACATGTAGAAAGAGTTAACGTAATAAGGTTACCAAAAGCAGCATTTAACTACAAGCCAAGAGGTTCAAGGAATGTAGGGAGGCCAGTGAAAAGATGGACAGAACAATTGTGAGGCAGAACAGGCATTTTGCCTAGCCCATGAAGTGAAGGAGAAGAAGTGAGGTATTTGTAAAAGAATACCCGCAGTGCGCTGCTACCCTTACCCGGGAATCTACTCATCCCGATTTTCTTGACATCAATGAGATGAAAGACAAAACTGTTTATTGTGAGTTATCCGTAAAAGACAAAAGCTATCGAGGAGTTTTTTGTAGATTTTTTTAGGTATTCAATACTGTGTACATTAATTATATGTACTTGTTATGGTTTAGGCAGCATAAACCATTTAAGCGTCAAAAAAGCTGTTTTTTTACTGCACCCATGCCCTTCTTTTAGTTCCGGCCCTATAGTACGTAGAGTAATATGTTATATACGTTAATTTTCCCAGAACAATTGTCTAAATGATGGGAAAACGCCATTCAAATCAGTCAAGTAGTGTCTGAGTCCATAAAAAGCAGACAGACAAACTCCCACTCGTTTCATACATAAAGTCTAGCTAAAAAGTATATAAAACACTGGCTCTTCCAACTCTTGTATGGTAGCGAAGTATGGATGTTGAAACAGAAGGATATACACAGACTTAGATCTGCTGAAATGAGATACCTTCGGAGGACTGCAGGATACACACTACTAGATCACAAAAAAAATGAAGACATCTTAGAAGAATTACACATGGAACCTTTAGAAAACAAAATTTCTGATTATAAGTCAAGATGGATGCAACATGTTCACCGAATGGAAGATCACAGGATACCCAAACAAATGTTAAGATATCAACCTGCAGGAATAAGAAGACCAGGACGTCCACTCAAAAGACTTCTGGATGGTGTTTCTCTCGAGGCCGAAACAGGTCAACAAATGGCCTAAATTCGTGAATGTACTATGATGATGATGAAGTCTAGCTAAAATTCGACGTGAGCTGCTACGCGTATTTAAATTTTCGTATCAGATGAACTCTTACGCCTGATGATTATACCAGAAGCGGCTAAACACTCGCCCACATGAAAACCTGTACCTACAAAGGTACACTTTTAGACGAATCAAACATTGGGGTTGCTAGAATATTTTTTTTATTTTCGTTTCAGGTGAACTACTACGCCTAAATATTTTAGGGCAGAATATATAGGGACTGAACAATCGCCGTACCTGAAAACATTTATGTGCAAGTTTTCATGAAGATCGATTCAACGATTTAGAAGTCTATAAAGGAAAAACAAAACTGGCTGTAGTCGGTTCCAAGCCCGGTTGAGAAAGGAAGAGGGAGAGGAGTAACACTCCATTAAAGAAACCTGGTCCAGATGGCAGTACCTTGTAAGGGTCCCTTACCAGTGTTACGACGAAGACCTCAACGGATAAAAGGCGATGATGATATTAATCGGAACGGCGGAAATGAATGAAACCCGCTGCCTTGTGCTTTAAAGAGGGATCCTTGAAGGCTGAGGGACCTTCCCTGATAGAAGTTAGCCGTCCAACTGGTTATATAGGGCAACTCCTTGTTCGTTGCACTTTGGGTTAGCGCCCCGCCGTGAAAAAAAAAACTCACCTACGAAAATGTTGACTAATGAAGGAAACCGGACGGACCTAAGGAAATATTAAATTCCCGAGACATAGACAGATGGACAACATGCAGCAGGTTCTGTGCAGTCTGGGGACTCTGAATTGGAGGAGGTTGGCAGCATCGAGGCTTGAATGGCGGAAACAAGAGATGACATGGCGCTGATTCTAAATGGAACTTAGGGCCGGAAATGATGATGATGGTGAAGGATGATGATGATAATGATAAGGATGATGATGATGGCCGGATGATTTTCGGGGACCGTTGGTTCCTAAGCTTCCTGACATTTGTCTTACAGGTGAGGAAAAACCCCGAAAAAATATCACCCAGGAGCCTGTCCCGACCGGGAATCGTACCCGGGTCCGCTGCGAGACAAGGCAGAACGTTACCTCGAGACCACAGCGGTGGACACTATATATAGGCCTATATATATATATATATATATATATTATGCATAAAGCACTGTCAAACTGGTGCAAAAAATATTCAGGAATAGAAGTACCAATTGCAGATGGATCAACAGATACAATATATACACTGTTATATGCGGATGACCAGATAATAATTGCTTAAGAATATGAAGACATGGAGTTTATGTTCAGAAAAATTATTGGACGAATACGATAACTGGGGTTTGAAAATAAATTTAGAAAAAAAATGTTATATGGGATGTGGAGCCGAAACCGAAGATTTGATATTAGAAGATGAAAAGGGGTATATTAGAGGATGTGAAGAATTTGAGTATCTGGGAGTAAAATTAGATACAGAGGATAAGCAAGAAAGTGATATTAAGAGCAGAATAAATAAAGGTAGAGCAATAACAGCTATGATGAATGGAGTCTTATGGAACAGACATATAACCAGGAAAAATAAGTTACAAATATATAATTCAATAGTGAGAAGTGCTGTCACATATGGAGCTGAAGTTTGGAAATTCAACAAAAACTTAGAACAAAAACTTATGTCGATGGAAATGGATTTCTTGACTTATGTCGATGGAAATGGATTTCTTGAGAAGAACAGCAAGATGTTCAAAATTAGACAAAATAAGAAATACTGTCATAAGAGAAAAATGAATATTGGTTATTCAATAGTAGATTATATACAGTATAAGCAATTAAATTGGTATGGGCACGTACGACGAATTCAAGCAGAAAGGTCACTCAGGAAAACATTGGAATGGTGTCCACCTGGAAGAAGGAGGATAGGAAGACCTCGAAACTCGTGGATGCAGGAAATAAGACCTGGAATGAGAGCAAGAGGACTGGAGGACATGGATTGGATGGAGAGAGACGAGCGGAGAAGAAAAATAAAACTTTAGGCACAGAAAGATGTGTAAACATTAAAATTCTGTATATAAATAAATTATACACCCAAATATGTTATATTCAATTGAGTAAAAATTATCACCTTATTACTATTTGTGATGAAATATTATTTTCAATTGCATACCGAATGTTAAGAATGGTTTTAAATTAGTAATAGATTTTGAATCAATTGTCTTTGAAGTTTGAAACTCTATGTCAGTAAAAGCACAGGTAAGTGGACTTGAGATATATAGAAAAGCAGCAATACAGCGGTAAGAATCAGATTTTGGCAGACGAGAGTTATTAGCATCTCCCGTTCCAAAATGGAACTTCCAAATTACGACAGATGGTTGTGAAATATTGACTGTAGGTGTCTATATGCCACAATGTATGTAGGTGTATTTAATTAAATTACTCATAAACTGTTGCATGAATGTCTGGTAAAAAGGACACAAAGTAAATCAATCACATTCCAGTATACACGTATACAGGGTGTTGCAAAACAAATCTACAACGGGGGTGAGGTGGTATATTGAGATATGCTCATCATTTTCTAATAAGGTACCTGTGTCCGGAAATGATGGGTTTTCACACTATGAGTAGTTAACTTCTCAAGAGTTCCGTTAGTTGAATTTCAAGACTCAATACTTAACAATACTGTCACAGTCACATAAAGTTTTCAAAATATCCATCTCCCATCTCATTGCAGAGTGTACATCGGCGGTGTAGTGATTGGCGCACACGTTCAAATACACCTCGCCTCGTTTGGATTATTTCTGTAGCAGCGTGGATTCGGGATATAAGATCCATACGTGACTCTACTGGAGTCTGATAAACAGACTGTTTAATGTCGTCACACAAAAAGTAGTCGAGAGGGTTAAGATCAGGTGATATTGGAGGCCATGGGACTGGTCCTCCTCTGTCAATCCATCGACCTGGATACGTGGTATTGAAATGTCTCTTCACATTGGCATCGAAGTTAGCTGGAGCTCCGTCATGTTGCAGTCACATTCCGTTGCGAAGCCACATATCATAGGTTCCGTACTTGTGAGGTATTGTCAAGTAATGAGTCTTCAAATCCTTGGAACTAACACTGATCTTGAGACATAATTAACTAGTCATAGTGTGAAAACGCATCATTTCCGGACATTTGTACCTTATTAAAAATGATGAACATATTTTAATAGGCCTATACTACGTCAGCTCTGTTGTCGGTGTTTTTTTAGCAACACCCTGTATATACGAGTATATGAGATGAAAATAAAGGTCTGAGCCGAGATTTAAACCCAGGACCTCTAACTTGGTACGTTAGTGCGCTATGTGTTACGCTATCCAGGCATCTAAGCACAAATATTTATTTCCTCTTCTTCTGCACTTCCTGGATTAGGCATTAGTTGCCTGTTCCGTCTTCACTAATAGATCTAAGACCATCTCTTCCGAGGACGTCCGACATCTCTTCTTCCTCTTGGAAAATAATGCAAGATTTTATTTGGTAATCTACTTTCTTCCATTCTTTCTACATGTTCTCTCCACTGTATCTTGTTGTTAAATATCTTTCCTTTTATGGAGTAGATCTGTAGTTCTTCACGGATATCCTCGCTTCTTATCTAGTCCATTCTAGTGCAGCCTTTTACTCTTCTTAAAAATTTCATCTCGGCTGCTTGGATTTTACTTTCTTGTTTGGTAGTGGTAATCCAAGATTCACTCCCATACAAAAGGACAGGGACGGTCATTGTTTTATAAAATTTAATTATGTTCATTTATGGGCTTTATTTTTCAATGTTCTATTTATTGTGTCACAAATAGCTTGAAACTGATGAGTTTTATATTCAATATCTTTATCATACCCATAGCTGATGTCACATCCTAAATATTTAAAGTGGGATACTTGTTCAATAATTTCGTCTCTAATTATTATTATTTTTGCATTCAGAGTGTTTATTTTTTCCTTTATATACACTGCTCAAAACAATTAGAGGAACACTTGTAATAAATTGAATAAGTAATTGTTCTTTTAAAGCTGTGATGCTGAAAGTTGGACAATATGTAAATTGAATTATTAATTTTATCATTGGATACAAATTTTAAAGATCCATGGCTTAAATACAGAGAAATTACTTCAAATAACAAATATAAAGATTTTTTTTATTTTTGAAGGCACTGGCCACTTCTAATTGGTAAGCTTCCTGATGTTGCTATAGTGACGAATGTTGATTATTGCCTTGTTTATTGAAGTCTCTGACAAAATGAGGCATTTAAATGAGTTTGAAATGTATCATGCTCTACATCTTTTACGACAAGTTCAATCTCTGCAGCAAGTGGCTAGAGAGCTTGGGGTTTCTCCTTCCGTGGTGTACAGGTTACGCAACAGGCACAGAGAGACAGGTCAGTATTGTAGAAGACGTGGCCAGGGCCGTAAATTTAAAACAAGCCCCCAGGATGACAGATACGTTGTTCTTTCTGCTCTTCGACAGCGTACAAAAACTGCAAAAGACCTGCAGAATGACCTTCATATGGCTTACAGAATCCGGGTTTCAGACCAAACCATAAGGAACAGATTAAGGAAAGAGAATATTCGTCCAAAAAGGCCCGTTAAAAAACCACGCTTAACAAATGGGCATAAGGCAGCAAGACGTACGTATGCTGAAAACCATGGTGATTGGAACCTGAACCAGTGGGAGTCTGTGCTCTTCTCGGACGAATACAGGTATCGTCTTACACGTTGTGATGATCGATTGAGGGTGTGGGGACGGCCAGGAGAAAGATTTTCTGCAGAGGCTGTACAGGAAATTGATAGATTCGGAGGAGGTTCCATAATGGTGTGGGCCGGAGTTATGTACAACAATCGTACGGACCTTGTACTTGTTCCCCCCAGCGACTGAATGCTGTCCGGTATATCGAGCACGTTTTGGAAGAGCATGTAGTACCTGCTGCCATTGGAGTAGGCCCTGGATTTCTGTTTATGTAGGATAATGCCAGGGCACATTCTGCGGCTGTCACCAGGGATTTCTTGAGGAGGAATGAAATTGAGGCAATGGAGTGGCCAGCGGTCAGCCCAGACCTCAACCCTATTGAACACTTGTGGGATCTTCTAGACAGGAAGGTCAGGAACCGACATCAAGCTCCACAAACTCTGCAGCAACTTGGAGATGCTCTGAAGGAGGAATGGGAGAATATCCCGCAAGAGGAAATCCAGAATCTTATTGGGAGCATGCCACGAAGGTACCAAAGTGTCATCGAATGTCGTGGAGGCCATACACGATACTAACTCTATATAACGAGTGTTTAACTTTGAAAAATAAGCACAAGATTCAATTGCTTACATAGCGGAATTATTTGAAAAGTTAATTGTCAGCGTTATTCATTTGTTTTTAGTGACATGATCAATAAATAAATAACCACAAATAATGTACTTTATTAATTTCATGTTTGTACCTTTATCCAATGAAAATTTTTTTTGCATATTTCATAGTGTTCCTCTAATTGTTTTGAGCAGTGTATATTCTCTATTAAGAGAGGTAGCGGGAACTCGGTCTCACTGCCCTTTATTGGCTACTATAACAAGTAAGCAAATTAAAAAGAATTTTTACTTTACTGGAACTTAGTTCAGAATTAATATAGGTCATGTTACAACTGATCAATCGTCATATATAAAGTATTGTCGGTATTATTTTGTATAGTTCTGTTTATTGGTTCCTTGTATTTAAGAAATTTACAACTAATGAAGCGTGCATTACAATAAAAAGAAGGGTCACCACACCCCACCCCCCAACAACATGAAGAGCTTGGCCTTTTAAAGGAATGTTATTGTTGTGTATAGACGCCCACATTATCTGGCACTACGAAGTTAAAAATCTGTAGAGAAAGCAATGTCCAGAGAGGAACACTGTGCATCGGAGGTCAATGTCTCCCCTCAGGACCACCACAGTGATAGAGAGTGCTAATTGATTTCGTTTCCTGCAGATAATGACCTCGTATTTCACACAGATTAAATCAATCCACGTACATCTGCTGCAGGGGATCACGAGCCACAAGGTGACCTCATAATTAGCTACCTGCTTGTTAATTGTGAATTATCGGGCTGTTGCGATGGTGCAAAACTATGCTTAATTAAAGGGAACTAGAATACCCTAATGTTAAAATACTGTTTATAAACAATACGTTTTCTCATTATCTCATTCATTCATACATTCATTTCGAGAATTTTCCTCATCATTGAGGGTTTCCTCCAACCAATCTTAGTAATTAACACGAGTTTTAAAAAATACATAAATGACTACGGACTTATAGACTATCAGTGGGAAATACCCTATCATCATCATCATCATCCTGCCAGGTATTAGTCCTAGAAGAACTGTTAGGGCATGAGAAAGCGGTTCCGTCCGAAAAGCCAGACGGCAAAATTGTTTTAGAAGATGAAATTTTAGAACGAGTAAACGAATTTAATTATTTGGGTTATAATTTAACATTTCAAGATGAAGCTGATATATCAAGAAAATCACAAATTTTACAAAAACAACGGGGATAATTAACAGTATAATGAAACCATCTTTAGTACAGAAGAACACAAGATTACGGCTTTATAAGGTTCTCGCAAGACAAGTATTAAGATATGGTAGTGAATCATGGACAATACGAAGAAGAATAGATAAAGCCGAATAACAGCAAATGAGATGCGATTTATGCGCCGTACAGCAGACTACACAAAGTGGGACCATAAAAGAAATGAGGAAATTATGGAAGAGTTGGATGTAGAACCCATTCTTCACCATATACAAAACTACCAGAACAACTGGAAAGCCCATCTTCTACGAATGCCGTCTCTTAGAATTCCAAAAGCCATACTTCGCTACTGCCCCAAGGCAAAAAATCGCTGGGACGTCCAAAAAAGCGCTGGATGGCAAATTCCTCTTTGAGAGGAAAATACACATATATATTCACTAAATTTTGCAGATGACCAGGTATTAATAGCACAAGACCACGATGACATAGAATATATGGCTAAAAACTAAAAGAAGAATATGAAAAATGGGGACTTTATATAAACATTGAGAAAACTAAATATCTGTGTATAGGAGAAGAAATGGAAAATATAAATTTCAACAATGGAGAAGAACTAAAACCTAGTATTGAATGCACTTATTTAGGAACAAAATTAGACCATTCAGACGATAACACAGTGGAAATTAAAAATAGAATCGTGCAAACAAAACAAGCAATAAATGCTTTAAACTCTATTTGGTGGAGCAAAAATATTACAAAAAATAGAAAATTACAAATATATCAAACCATAATTCAGAGCATTTTAACATATGGTGCTGAAGTCTGGCAAATTCCTACCAGGGAAATGAAAATAATTTTAAGCACAGAAATGGATGTTTTAAGAAGATAAGCTGTAAAATCTAGAATGGATAGAATACAAAATAAAGAAATAAGGAAAATTATGGATGTACATGAGGAGCCGGACATCATAGAAATTAAAAGATTACAGTGGTATGGCCATGTCAAAAGAATGCCAGAGCAAAGATTGCCTAAAATTGTTATGGGATGGATCCCAATGGAAAGGAGGAAGAGAGGAAGACCGAAAAAAACTTGGATAGAAGGGGTACAAGCAGCTATGATATCAGAGGATTGGAAGAAGATCAATGGATGGATAGAGAGGAATGGCGTTTGGTTTCCGGACGACGGCGGCTGCTTCCATGATACAGGATGACGATGATGATGAGAATGCGATGGGCAGACATGTGGCACGGACAGGGAATGAAAAAGGTGCTTGGAAACCGCTCGTAAAAAAACCAGATTTAAAGCGCCCAGTAACAGGAACTGTTTGATCTTTATAGGAAATCTGATATAATAAGAAAAGTTCAGTCTCGTAGAATGCGATGGACAGGGCATATGGCACGAATGGGGAATAAAACAGAGACATGGGAACTTCCTTGTAAAAAAAACAGAGGGAAAGCACCCAGTTGGTAGACCAAGAATTAGGTGGGAGATTAAGATTAACCATGATTTGAGGGAAGTAGATTATACAGGAGATGACTGGGAAACATTAGCTGAGGATAGGGATGTATGAAGAGCTTATGTCCGCGAGGCCATGAACCTACGATTCGAAAGCGCCAGTGAGTTATTTTGTTAGTAAGTCTACCGTAATGTATTTTTTTTTTGCAAATTCCCCAAGTAGTCTCCTGGCATGGCGTACTTGTAACCCACTTCTGAGGTTGGGGAGCCTAGAAGGCGGGGTTACGTTGTCCCGATGATATGATGGGCGATGATGATAGTGGTGCGCCAGGAGAGTCCCCAATCCTGAGCTTAATCTAAGATGAATATGAATGATGATGATGGCCATATGATTTCGGGGACCGTTTAGGCCTTAAAGTTTTCCTGACATTTGTCTTACAGGTGAGGAAAACCCCGATAAAAAACCTCACCCAGAAAAACTGCCCCGACCGGGGATCGGACCCGGGCCCGCTGCGTGACAAGGCAGTACGCCATCTTGAGACCACAGCGGTGGACGTAATGTAATTGTAGAATTCATGACCGTCGCGTGTGTTTTATTTCAAGTAGTAAAGACATTTGTAAACACCGTGTAGTGAAGCATCTGTTGTGGGAAAATTGTGTGGGATAAGATGCATTTTGTTTCTCGCCAGCAGGCAGTTTTATAGGCCTGGATATCCACCTGTAGCACACACCATCAACTCCGTACAGTATGCTATCCGCATAGCAATAACAGAGCATCTCATTATTTCGTCACGTATTTGCAACTCGATAACTGACCTTTCCTAAATCCTGTACAGAAACTTAATCCATTACTTTTTTTTTTTACAGAGATTGCATTAAAAAGTGGAAAACGTATAACCAACTTGACCGAGCTTCTCAATATCTATCAGTTTATTGTGACTATTTAACTCATGCCACAAATGCTAGTCAATGACCAATCACGTTTCAATGAATGTTGTTTTACAACCAATGACAGTCGTGTTTCACCTCGCTCTTTATCGATTTCTCTTTATCAGCTCCTGCTTTTGTGATAAAGAAAGCTCCTCCTTTTTAATGTTCCGAACAGGTCAAAGCATTATTTTTCTCCAACAAATACATTGAATATAGCAAATAATGAAAATATTCCTTGATTTTACTGAGTTGTTTACTAAAAAAATAAATGAATAACCCGTAATGTTGATTATGATATATGGTTTGATGTGTTTCATTATTTCTCCACTTGGGTGCAGTCTTACAATATTGCGATCTTATTTGGCAATAAATAATATGATCAAGCAGCAGTGAATGAACATAACCTCACATTTCTGATTTGTTTTCAAACATCGCCGTTTACATTAATATATAAATATTTTAAAATAACTATAGTTAAACAATGATTTGTGAGTAAACAGCTTAATTTTATTCGTTAAATAGTCCTAACAAATGCCACTCTTGATTTCCAATTTCTCTAGATAAATTCAATCCTCACTTCGTGAGTCGTGAATTGGAAATCACTCGTGGCATTACTTATGAAGATTCAAATGCTAAGCAATGCTCGAGCTGGTGTTCATCTCTTCTTTTTCGTTGGTAACTAACCGCGGATATAAGCTCTCTATACATCCACATCCTAAGCTAATAATTCCCCATATCCCCTGTATAAAATAATATACTTCCATCTAATTGCACACCCCATTTTTGGTCTACGAACTGGGCGTTTTTCCTCTGGTTTTCCTACAAGAAGCTTCGATACCTGTCTTTCAGTCTACATTCGTCACAAGTCCTGTCCATCGCAGTCTACGAGACTTAACTGTTCTTATTATATCTGGATGAGAACGGTTAAGTCTCGTAGACTGCGATGGGTAGACTTAAAGACGGGCATGGAAGCTTCTTCTAGGAAAACCAGAGGGGAAACGCCCAGTTGGTTGACCAAGAATGAGGTGGCAGAATAACATTCACTATGATTTAAGGGAAGTAGATCATACAGGGGATGATTGTAAAGCATTCGCTCAGGATAGGAATGTATGGAGAACTTGTCCGCGCGGCCGTGAACCTGCGAGTTCGATAGAGCCAGTGAGTTAGTTAATTGATGTGGATTTGCCGACTTAGTACTGAAGAAATCTGGACAAATGTAGTCAGTATCGATTCGGCCAAATCACTGGTCAGAATTCTTGTCCTAAAAACCCTTCAACTCCTGCTGATTTTAAACAAATGAACTTACAATCATGAACAAGAAAAGCAGAATAAGGTTGTAAGATGATGGGGATTCTTGTAAATTTTGGTACCTGAATGGCCTCAAATGACCGGAGATGGCTACTCTGTAGGTCTGCAGGAAATTAATTGGCCCACAATGGAGTATCTGGCTACACGCTGCTTCAGAATACGTGAATTAGTTGCTTGCCAATTACGGGAAATTGCATTGCACTCAATGGGGCCGTGATTATGGCAGCAGGCCACACAATGAAACTTGTCCTAATTGCTTCTACAGCTGTCAATAGTAGCTTCTGTGATTGCGCGCTGCGTATTCTACTTCTGCGCTTATTATTCTCCGAATACAACTGATATATTTTTAACGTATTATGCTTATTTAAAAAAAACTCATCCACTCGTGTCCGACATAACGCCATGTTGATGTTCGAGAACAGATGAATACTACATTAAAGTAATTCCTATCTTCTACTATGTAAATAAGTAAAGGAATTCACTGACAGTTTGTTAAAAACAAATTATATCGAGAGTAAGTATTCATGGGTCAATCTGGCCGTTCATAGATAATCCAATCCCAAGATTAAAACATTACACAGGTCAACATGATTTTTGTCTCATGAGTACCAATAGTTGTACTTAATGCATTTTTTACCGTGTTTTCAAAAATGTATTCGGAATTTTTCCATCACCCACAGTTCTTTTTTATTTCAATTTCAATTAATGAATTTAAATAATTATTTTTTAAATAAACCTAGATTTATTCCCGGAAAAAAATTATTGGCGCAGTGAGCGATGAGCACGGGGAACACTTTCATCAGGATATTTCAGCTATAAAAGAGAGATATGAAGGCAAATTTAATCCTAATATGCTGGTCGATTATTGTTGGACCATCAAGAGGGTTGATCCACAGGCGAAATATAGTAGAAAATCGCCATTTCTTACTTTCTAGGTGAGTCCGAATGTTGGAATATTGTGTAGTTACGAATGTAGAAAATATTAAAGTGTTTGCGTATCTCGGAAACCTTGCGTGATGGAGAAAAACCTATATCATATTTGAATTCGGGACAAAAAATACTATCAGAATATCATATTTTTCTTTCTGACAAAAAAAAAGTTTCTTTCTTAGATTTATTAGAGAAGACGGAACAGGCAAATAATGCCTAAACCAGGAAGCGAAGATGATGATCATTTAAATGTTTTTTTAAAGAGAGGTACTGAGAATAATATTGAGAGTAGTTTGTGCAGATAACATCTGGAGAAGAAGATATAATAAAGAATTAATACAATTATTAGGAGATCTTGATATTGCCTCACACATAAGGCTTAGCGGTGTGAGATGGATTGGACACATTAATAGAATGCAAAATAATAGAAAAGTGAAGCAATTCTTCTGTTCACAACCTCAAGGAACCAGATTAAGAGGAAGCCCAAAGAATAGATGGTGACATTGTGTGCGCCAGGATCTTAAAAAAAATGTTAATAAATAAACCATTGGGAAAAGCTCCCTATGAAGAGAGATGTCTGAAGCAAGCTCGTTAAGGGGGCGAAGTTTTTCTTATTGGGCTGTAGTGCCATTCAAGGAACATATATATATATATATATATATATATACATACACACTGTGTATTAATTGATGTTTACCGTTTAATTTATCATATTACTACTTTATTACTATTACTAATATTATCATTATTATTAATTTTTTTTGTTATTTCCTTGTTAACTCTAACGTGTATCCTATACCTATTATGTATTATTAATCATCATATCTTTCACCGTAAAAGTAAAACCGTCAAGAAATGCGGACATGGGTTCAACTGGAGTAAAATTTTCCGGAGGTCAAATAGTAAAGCATTAGCTCAGGATAGGGATGTATGGAGAGCTTATGTCCGTGCGGCCATGAACCTACGAGTTCGATAGTGCCAGTGAGTAAGTAAGTATAGATAGTTCATAAATTTTATTATATGTATGGACTATTATTTTAAGGGAGGAAATGAGATTACGAATATTTGAGAATAAAGTTCTTAGGAATTTTTTTGGACCAAAGAGAGATGTACAGACAGGTGAATGGAGAAGAGAGCAAACAATGAATTACATGATCTTTATAGGAAGCCATATATAATGAGAACAGGCAAATCTCGTAGACTGCGATGGGCAGGACATGTGGCATGAATGGGGAATGAAAGACGTGCATGGAAGCTTCTTGTAGGAAAACCAGAGGGAAAACGCCCAGTTTGAAGACCAAGAATGAGGTGGGAGAATAACATTCATTATGATTTGAGGGAAGTAGATTATACAGGGAATGATTGGAAAGCATTCGCTCAGGATAGGGATATATGGAGAGTTTATGTCCGCGCGGCCATGAGCCTACGGGTTCGATAGTGCCAGTGAGTAAGTAAGTAATTAAGTTAGGCAGCGTAAGCCATTTAAGGGTAAAAAAGGGACTTTTTCACGTTTTTCGCTACAAAGGGTGATTTTAAGGGTGTAGGAGTTGAGTATCTCAACTCTGTTATAGCCTATGTTCATCCCAGGAATTCCCTGAACATTTTGCAAAACTTCCATCCCAATCGGACCAACGGTTTGGCCGCGCATAAAGTACGAACAAACATTCATTTTTATATATTAGAATATTATTCAACATGTAGATAGTTCACAACTTTCATTACTTACTTACTCACTGGCACTATCGAACCCGTACGTTCATGGCCGCGCGGACATAAGCTCTCCATACATCCCTATCCTGAGCTAATGCTTTCCAATCATTCCCTGTATAATCTACTTCCCTCAAATCATAGTTAATGTTATTCTCCCACCTCATTCTTGGTCTACCAACTGGACATTTTCCCTCTGGCTTTCCTACAAGAAGCTTCCATGCACGTCTTTCATTCCCCATACGTGCAACATGTCCTGCCCATCGTAGTCTCCGAGACTTAACTGTTCTTATTATATCTGGCTTCCTATAAAGACCATGTAGTTCATTGTTATGTAGTCTTCTCCATTCGCATGTCTGTTCATCTCTCTTTGGTCCAAAAATCTTCCTAAGTACTTTATTCTCAAATACTTGTAATCTCCTTTCCTCACTTAAAGTAAGAGTCCATGTTTCGCACCCATATAATATAACTGGTAGAATAATTGTTGTATATATTTTCAGTTTAGCATTTCTGCCGATAGGGTTACCCATGCCGGACTGGTCGAAGGTGATAAGCCAGACGAAAAAAAGTACCTTGGTCGAAAGAGTGACGATCTTTCACCGTAAAAATACAATCGTCAAGAAATGCGGACATGGGTTCAACTGGGTTACTTTTATTATATGTATAATTTAATCTGGTGAAGTGGAAGAGAAGACCTTACGGTCTTAACTCCATCAGGTAAAATAAATAAAGTAAATAAAAAATAAATTAATAAATAATTCCAATAAATGGTGAACGAATATGATTTAATTTGATGTTGCTACATACAGGAATTTGAATAGAGATTTAAGATATTTCTAATTTCCATTCTGGACGGTTTGTGCAAGAGAGAAATGAGGTTTTAACAATTCATGTACTTGTTTTTAAAGCAGCGCTTCTGGTGCTGTGAAATGCAATTCCCGACTGATTTTTAATTAATCACTTAGCTTGAAGGCTACGTATAAACAGACAAGATATCGGTGAATGTCCTGCCAATGGCAAGAGCTCGAACTCCGAGCCTCCAGTCATGTCCAGGTGAGAAGGTTTATAATTACCGTGAAACCGCGCACACACACACACACACACACACACACACACACACACACACACACACACACACACACAAGTACAGCTTTATTGCGTTCAAGAAATATTATCTATAACAAGAAACATGTTCCTAGGAAAATGGAATGTTAGGATATCATACATAGTTTTTTCATTAGTAAACCTATGCAGGGACTCTCACAGGGCACTATCAGTCGAGCGTTCTGAACCCTGATTGTTAATCCTCCCCCTCACCCTTTTTTCAATCTGGCTTGGGACAGGCATCGGTCTGGAAGAATAACATTCAGAATTAAATGAGGGAATTTGATGCAACGAATGAAGATACAGAAAACGATGGAGAACTTTAATTAAGGGAAATTTGTGAAGGTGTATTACAAATTGATAGTTTATAAGTCCGTAGTCATTTATGTATTTTTTAAATCATTCATTCATTTTGAGACTTTTCCTCATCATTTAGGGTTTTCTCCAACCAATCCTAGTAATTAACATGAATTTTAAAAAATAAATAAATATAAATGACTACGAAGTTAGAGACTATCAGTTTGCAACAAACAATTACAGGTTTCCCTTAATTAAAGTTTTCCATCGTTCTCTGTCCTCTGTGTCTTCATCTGTTACACCAAATTTCCACATTGGATTTTGAATGTTGTTCTTCCAGGTTGTTCTTGGTCATCCTTTTCTGTTCCTTCTTTCCATGCATAGACGGCCTTTGGTAGTCTTCCATCCTACATCCTTCTGTTCTTACGTGTCCACGCCATTTTAGCCTTCTGTTTTCAATCTCATCCATTATATTTCTTTCTGCATTCGTCCATTTTTTTTAATTTCTGTATTTATATTTTTTTCCAGTCGAGATTTTTTGGCAGCTCTTCTCCAAAAATTAATTTCAACTGAAGTTATTCTGTTGACATGTTGTTGTGTCATTGTCCAAACTTCCGATCCATATAAAATTATACTTTCTAGTATGGATTTATAAATTAGTTGTTTTCTTCTGTAAATTATGTTTTTACTCCATAGTATAGAGTTTAACATCCCTATGGGTTTTCTTCCATTACTAATCCTTTTTGCTGTTTCTATATTTGATGTTCCATCTTTATGTATAATTGATCCCAAATAACAGAAACTATCGCTCTTCTTTATCTTCATTTTTAATTTTTTTTAATACATACTAACTCACTGGCACTATTGTATCCGTAGGTTCATGGCCGCGCGTACATAAGCTCTCCATACATCCCTGACACTGAGCTAATGCTTTCCAATCATTCCCTGTATAATCTACTTCCCCCAAATCATAGTTAATGTTATTCTCCCACCTCATTCTTGGTCTACCAACTGGGCGTTTTCCCTCTGGTTTCCCTACAAGAAGCTTCCATGCACGTCTTTTACTCCCCATTCGTGCCATATGTCCTGCCCATCGCAGTCTACGAGACTTAACTGTTCTTATTATTGCTGGCTTCCTATAAAGACTATGTAGTTAATTGTTATGAAGTCTTCTCCATTCACCTGTCTGTTCATCTCTCTTTGGTCCAAAATTTTTCCTAAGTACTTTATTCTCAAATACTTGTAATCTCCTTTCCTCCCTTAAAGTAAGAGTTCATGTTTCGGATCTACAGAATATAACTGGTAGAATAATAGTTTTATATATTTTCAGTTAAACGATTTTTGAAAGAAGTTGGGAAATCAAAAGTCTCTGTAAAGCATAATAGCACGCATTTCCAGAATTGAGCCTATGTTTAATTTCCTTGTACATCGCATTTCTATCTGTGATTATTGTTCCTAGGTATTTGAATTCAGCCACTTCCTCAAAATTTACCTCATTTGTCATTTTAAATACTCACGTTAATTATTAAGGTTGATTGGGAAAAACCCCTTAACGATAATGCAAATTCTCAAAATTAATGAAAAAAGTAATTATTTTAAATTAGTACCGAACATTCTACGTATTCATTTACATAAAAATCAATACTTTTATTATTTAAAAATCATAACGAGGCCATTTTAATCTCGTCTTCATGAAGTTTTGGACTGCCTTTTTTTAACTCAAGTTCCATATATACTTACGAACGTTATAAGTGATATATAAACCTAAGAAAAAGAACAATCTGTGAAATAAACTACGGCACCCAAAGGCAACAACCTGCAAAACATGTTGGTTAAATTACGCATCGTGTCAGAAGCCTGATTAAGAATTAGCATTAAATTGTATCATGAAATCCTAAGCTTCAAAATAGGTGTAAATATGCCGCCATAAAAACTAGTTTAGCTGTAACTACATGTCTTAAAGACATTAATAAAGTTAAATAAATTACGCTGTACAACACACAATAGCACTGTTACTGAATAAAACTGCTATAAAATCTAATTCAAATACAACTTCAGTTGGATAATGCCTATGTTAATTATAGTCTATGTTATAGCACTTACTTTTACTATTTTACAAGTTCTAGTTACAAAGCTACAGTGAAAATGTTGGTAACTTCAATGTATGTGTAAGAGTGTAACAGTTGTACCGTTCAAGTCTAAGGAATGTAACATACCTCACGTGCAAGTAATTGTTATTATAATACGAGATTTCAATTCGTGGATAAGACACCAACATTTTGCCACACAAGAACTGCTTGCTACTCTGAAAATGCTTTCTCCACACAATTGAAACCTACATTAATTGATTTTACTTTAAAATGAATTAATCTATTTAATCAATAATTCGCAAGCTGATATATTTGAGAATTAAATTGAGTCATATTTCCAAACAGAATAAAATGAACAATAATAACTATTAATTTGTATACATTTTTCGTTTCTTAAAGACAGGTCTGTATAATTGGAGTGATTAGAAGCAAAGGGGTGTGTTTTTTTCGCAAAAAAAATAGTCTGGTGCATAATTGCAATCTTGAAGCATAATTAATTAATTTGTTTTATTAATTGTTTCATGTCTAAAGAAGGTACAAAGTACCGAAACAGCTGTAACTAAATTATATTTTAATAAATATGGAAATCACATAAAACTGTAAGTTTTATTTTTATTTAAATAATAATTGTATTTATTGGCAAAGGGATATAAGTGTATGCGCTAGCAGTACATAAAGAATAACTGTTATCATTTTCAATTACCTGTTATTTTTTATTCACCTTCAACTTTAAACCTGTTTTTCTCAATACTGTAAAACTTGCAAATACGCCACCTTGCTTCTAACCGGCTCAATTACTTTATGTTAATGAGATAGTTTAATATTTGAAGATTTAAATCCTTCTATTTCAGTCAAGGAATATGATCCTAATCTGACGAGTTTCTTCTGTGATTTAAATCGTGAAAAGTATATAATTGTATGTGTCATACATTAATAAATATTAAAAGTACGTAAAGTGATCCAACTACAGGCCTCAGGAGGTCCTTGGGGTAGTGGGAGGTTAAGGCAGCCACTTTTTTTAGACAATCGGCACTTGATGTCAGCCGGGTTGTCAGCCCTGCGTGACGGCCACCTTTACTCCCAGAACAAGCGTCTGGTACTCATTTACGCTAGAGGTTGAGTCCACCCCAGGACCATAGTGGCGCCAGACGGTTTGGGTCAGTTTAAAAATCCTGACCGCACTGGGACTCGAACACTCGACCTTCCGGCTTGTAGCGCAGTGCCTTAACCATTACGCTACGGCGAGAATGAAAGAGGACATTGAAACTCCTTTTAGGAAAACCAGGAGGAAGTAGCCCGGTAGGTAGACCAAGAATTAGGTGGGAGAATAACATTAACCATAATTTATGGGAGGTAAATTATACAGACGTATAATTTAAGTCACCATACCCCGGACCTGTAGTGAATGAACACGCAACAAGCTGCCAGCGTCCTTGCGTAGAGGAAGAATAAGAAGAAGAAAATTATACAGGAGATGTCTGGAAAATATTAGTTCAGGTTAGGGATATATGGAGAGCTAATGTCAGTTCGGCCATAAACTTGTGGATTCTATACATGAGTATAACCAGCTGTAACTAACTCACAGGCACTATTGAACCCGTAGGTTCAAGGCTACGTGGACATAAGCTCTCCACACAACCCTATTCTGAGCTAACGTTAGTTCGAGTAAAGATACTATTTTCTCTATTATAACATCAATTTCGAATTACGTCCAACAAATTAGCTTCTGCACGACGAACCGCTAATTTTTTACAGGGATATTCATCTTAAACATAGGTCCTTTTAACGCTTAAATTGGCAAAACACTGGACTGGACTGGATAAGGCGAAGTCTAGCTTCGCCCAGTGTGCTGCGTATGTTACAACCCACTTTGGCAGCTAAGTTAATAGTGGCTATCATTAGGGGGTTGTAGTTCACTTAACCCGAGCCTATTTGGCGGCGCTAGCGTTTGTGTGCGAATGGTGATGAAATTTGGACAGAGATAGGTATGTGATGACCTGAAGCAGGACATCAGAAACCACATTGCTTTCAAGCCGAGAGTCGGAAATCCAGCATTGTGGAATGAGCCACGCTGCTCCAGGTGAGAGCACATCGCCAAATCTCTGGCTGGATTTAATGAGGAGTAAATCGGATGAATATGTTTCTATGTACAGCACGCCACTGGGGCAAGCGTCCCATACTGCGTACCTTGGCAAAACATCATCATCTATGTAATGGAAATTGTGTCACTTCTCGAACCTTATCCCCTCTATGTCCGTCAGGGAAACATCCATTTTAATGGAAGTGTTCCCGACCGACTATATGGGAACTGTTCAATGGTGAACAACAACTTCAGGCTATCTCTAGGGATTACCAACCCTCTTTAGCCCTTTTGATTTAAGTATTTCGTCGTTGATATTTAATATGTCTTGTTTGAACTTTGATAGTTCATCTTGATTGTAGTAATATACATATCCCCTGCTAACGACAACTATCCGTAGTCCGGTAACAAAGGTCCAGCGGTTGGGCACACCAATCCTGAACTCAGTTTCTAGGTGAATTTCAGTGATGTTCTATGGCAAAACACTGACTGACTGACTGTTTTGTGGCAATGACTAGCATTGCCCAGTGTGCCGCTTTTTGGGAACCAGTTGAGGTCCCTTGGCGGCCAAACACCATTGTGTTTATTCAGTAGGGGGTTTTGTTCCTTAGCCTTGCTGTCTCGCTGCTTATGTGTTCATTACCGTAGCAGGTATGGATGATATGAAACATGAGTTCACTAGATTTGTCAGGAACACAAACCTTTCCATAGGTGTCGACAGACCACTCAGCAGAGGCTGAATGTTATGGAAAAGTTGTTGTCCCTGATCCGTCATTGGTATAGCAGCCACAGACCCTGGCTGACATGGGACAGTGCCTGTAGTAGGTTTTACTGTGATGCCAGAATTTACCATAGAACTATATGAGACTGTAGGATTAACAGATTTTGATGTGAAAGTTCGAGGTTGGGACGCCGGGGTTGTTGGACTTTGGTTTGGTTTTCTTTTTTCATAAATTTCTTTTGCTTTCTTATAGGCTTCACAACCCCGGTAGGAAGCGGGATGTCCCTTTTCCCCACAGTTCGCGCACTTCAGCAGGCTCTTGTCCGTGAGTGCCTCGGTTCTCACCGGACACTCACGATGACTATGAGTACCAGCGCAAATTACGCAAGATGGGGTCAAGGAACACCCCATGAAAGTATGGTTAAACTTCTGGCATCTGAAGCACTGCTTCATGCCAGCTCTAGGTCTGTATGGTTCCACAGCCACCACTGTCAAACAGAGGCGGTTTAAATTATATATTTCCCTACCAGCATCATTGTTCTGAAGTTCCAGGATGTATAATGGTAAGGGAGTATAAACTTCTCCTTCTTTTTTGGTGATTTGCTTTACCGATATTATTGGATATTCTAGTTCTTTAAGTTCTTCCTTGACTTCATCAGCAGTGATGCTGGAAGGAAGCCTCTTTAGAACAGCCCTCAGAGGCAGATCTTTTTTGAGTTGAAATGTATAAAATTCTTTCTTTGCATTTTTGAAGTACTCTTTGAGTAGCTGATAGTCTGCCTCCGAGGTAGCGTAGTATCTCAAACCGTCCTGGGTTTTTACTACTTTCACGTCTTTTTCGAATTTTCCTTTTAATTCCCGATTCATCCTGAAAAGGTCACCATGTCCAATCACCGTTATGGGTGGTGGGCGTGGTTCCCTTTTCGGCTGCGGCATTACTTGAGGCTCCCTGGACGGTTGGCTACTACGCCTGGTAGCTGCTGTAGTCTGTTTGTCCCGTGACGATCCAAGTTGAGGAGCCTGAGGGTCGACAGTGTCCATTGGTTCCGGTAATTCGGATAAAATTGAAAATTTATTTTGCATTGGCACAGTCGACACCTCATTTTGTCGTGATGTGACCTTAGTTGCCTTATTTGTGGTTGGTTTCACTTTATTTGAAACTGTTTCATGTTAACTTTTGAATTATTTTGGGATGGTTTCTCTTTATTTGAAACTGTATTCATGTTAACTTTTGAATTATTTTGGGATGGTTTCTCTTTATTTGAAACTGTATTCATGTTGTCATTTGAACTATTTTGGGATGGTTTCTCTTTTCTCATGTGTTTTAATCTTTTTAGGTTCAGGTACATATTCTGTATTCGCTATAGGAATTTGATCCGCACCTTTGAAAAAACAGGATACAGGAAGTCTATAAGTATTGTTTTCAATTCATGAAGCATTTTTCCAAATAATCTTGGTTAGATTTCATATTGAGCTTAATCTCACTTATCTTTTTAGGCAATCATGTGTAACATCACGAGCAAAATCGGACTGACCGAAATCTGGGAATGCGCTTATGTAATTGATAACTATAACGATGGAACCACGCACCTCTCTAGCTACTTCTAGGAATTTTGATTTTCAGATGGAAATTTTTGATTATCTACGTATCTCTCAAATTTTTTGAGCGCAGTTTCCCAAAGTTCGTAGGCCGAGGGCTCCTCATACTCAAGGTCCATAGCCTGCTCGGCACTCACGCTTTTTAGTGAAGCAGCCATGGTAAGACTGTTCAGCACTAATTACTTATTACTACACTAGCACTTGGCTTGATTTAACTGAACTAAAAACTGAACACAATAAGCCAGCAGATAAGGCTTAACAAAGCACTCGCAGTTAATAGAGTTGCTTTGCAGGAACCAAACACCACTGTATAAAACACAACACTGAAAAATTTTCACTGAAAAACACTGAATACTCTTAAGTGAGTGTGGCCGCCAGGCCCCACCCGGAAAAAAGCAACATGCTGCACAACACTATTCACCAATTCACTATTTTCAGCCAGCAATCAGAAGAAAATGATAATTTCAATCTGCAACTTGGAGTAGAGAGAGGCAAAAGCCCGAGCAGTAGCGCTCAAGTCGCCAAGGTTGGCCACAGGTTGTCCACCAGTTCACGTTGGCTCGTCGGTGATCTTTACTACTAGTAACAAGAGCTGTCGTTACCGCCAACAGGAAAGTTTGCGTACTCGGTGAATCTAGGATGGTGGCAAATTTCTTCTGTTAGTTATTTAAATGTGGCGGACCGCAGTGAAAACGGAATATTGTGTAACTGTTATTATTATGTATATTGTATAATTAGACACACATTTAAGTGGTTTCTATTTGTTCGTTTTCTTCTCATTTTTTAAAAATATTAAATTCATTAATCCAACTAATGTATCCAAAACGATACATTATGAATTTAAGAGTTAAGGGCGCTACATAATGCATCTGTGACACGACAGAAGATTTTTTACTTTGCTAATAAAATAAACCGAGTCATCAAATTTTCCATGCCTTGGTTTCGTCATAATATTTCTATTAAAACATCATTAACAGGGGTGTACTTTATTAGAATCCATAGGAGAAACGACCCACAAACGACTAGAATAACATAAAAAGAAACTCTGAAGGAGGTACTCGAAACCTGGAGAGGGTAGAAATGATTAACCAATGGGCGCTAATAGAAGCCGACAGAAGACATTTAAGTAAAATTGAATGCCGAAAATGTTACCCATTACAGACAGGTCGAAGGCGATAAGCCTGACGTAGAAAATACCTTGGCGAAAGAGTGACTATCATTCATCGTAAAAATTACAACCGTCAAAAAACGCAGACGTGGGTTCCACTGAGGTAAAATTCTCCGGAGATAAAATAAGTCTTCCATTCTCCGGGCGAGGACTACTTAAGGGAATCTATGGCAAACACTGGGATATGTTCCCAGGAATGTGGAATGTAAGAATAGGGATGTATGGAGTGCTTATTCCCCAGCAGTCACGAACAGCCAATGATCCAGATAGTTATATTGGAAACTGCCATTACTTTGCTCCAAGGCAAGTCATTAATTTATAAACAATCGGCACCAGTTGTGTTTAATTTTGAATCAAGTCTGGTTCAAATATGTTTTACGACGTCTTAGATACAAATAAAACAGATATGAACCGTAATTTCATAAAAAAATAACCTTTAACATTAAGTAAATATAACAAGACTCTACTTGTTTAAGAAAAGGTCTTACTTGTATCTGAAAGTAACTTCGAAACTTAAGTCGTGAGAAAACATACTTTTTTTAAAACTATGCTATGGGAAAACATGGTATATTTCTTGTAAATGTATTATTAATCGAGAGATTTCAAGGAATGTATAAGACAGTAACTTAGCCTTTGTACAAAATTAACTCTTGTAACAGATAAGAAAATAAATTTGTTCTCACGTATTGTAATTATTGCGTACACTGATACAGTATTAGATACCAACATAACATCCTGTAATTATGAGCGTACATTAAAATTCATGAACATCGCATTAACACTAGTCCATAATGCTTAAACAATCTTGTTAAAAGATTTACCTTCTGATTTTAGCATTAACTTCAGGACGCTCTTTGTTGTGTAATATTTCATTTGTTTGGGCACACGGCATTATGCACATATTCATTTTAATTCATTCTCATTTGTAGGACCTTTAACACCTTAGTTCATATCGCAACCAAGTTCGTGTGGTGTTATTTATTATACTGTGTGTTTTTGTGACTATGGACAGTTAATGACAAATGAGGGGAATTTTGAGGAAGTGGCTGAATTCAAATAACTAGGAACAATAATAACAAATAGGAATGAGATGCATAAAGATTAAACATAGGCTCACTTCTGGAAATGCGTGCTATTATGCATTGCAGAGACTTATGATGTCCCAACTCCTTTAAAAAAACGTTAAACTGAAAATATATAAAACTATTATTCTACCAGTTATATTACATGGATGCGAAACATGGACTCTTACTTCAAGGGAGGAAATGAGATTACGAGTTTTTGAGAATAAAGTACTTAGGAATATTTTACGACCAAAGAGAGATGAACAGACGGGTGAATGGAGAAGACTACTTAACAATGAACTACATGGTCTTTATAGGAAGCTAGATATAATAAGAACAGTTAAGTCTCGTAGACTGCGATGGGCAGGACATGTTGCGCGTATGGGGAATGAAAGACTTGCATGGAAGCTTCTTGTAGGAAAACCAGAGGGAAAACGCCCAGTTGGTAGACCAAGAATGAGGTGGGAGTACAACATTAACTATGATTTGAGGGAAGTAGACTATACAGGGAATGACTGGAAAGCATTAGCTCAGGATAGGGATATATGGAGAGCTTATGTCCGCGCGGTCATGAACCTACGGGTTCGATAGTGCCAATGAGTTAGTAAGTTTTGTAACTGCGTTTCTCACGTGCTTTCTGAATAAATTCACTGATTTAAATTTTAGTGAAACGGTTACTTATATCAGTTTGGGTTTATAATTTTTATAATTTGTTATCTTAGAAGAATTACACAAGGAAACTTCAGACAATAAAATGTACGGTTATAAGTCAAGGTGGATGCTAAATGTTAAATCGAATCAGAGGATACCACAGCAAATGTTTAGCTATAAACCTGCAGGAAGAAAAACACCAGGACATCCACTCAATAGTAGCCTATATTACGATGCGTCCACCGCTGTGGTCTCGAGGTAGCGTGCTGACTTGTCACGCAGCGGGCCCGGGTTCGATCCCCGGTTGGGACAGTTTTTCTGGGTGAGGTTTTCATCGGGGTTTTTTCTCACCTGTAAGACAAATGTCAGGAAAACTTTAAGGCCCAAACGGTCCCCGAAATCATATGACCATCGCAATCATCATCATTCATATTCATCTCAGATTAAGCTTAGGATTAGGGACTCTCCTGGCGCACCACTCTCATCATCATCACCCATCATATCATCGGGGCAACGTAACCCCGCCTTCCAGGTACCCCAACCTCAGAAGTGGGTTACAAGTACGCCATGCCAGGAGAGAACACCAGAAATGTCGAAAGACAACCGGGTATTTGCAAAAAATTGGGATAACAACAATTTCTGCAATACGCAATATCTTACACTTCCAGAGTTGAGCCCAAAAATGGATTTTTTTAAATATTTTTTTAAAATATGTGAAGCGTCTATATGTTTCATTATTAACTATGTTATCAGTATGGATTGGATACGGTTATTTTTTTAATTTAGTTTTCTCTAATTGAATGAACTGAAGTCAAAGGAACGAGTGCTTGTATGTTCAACCTTTTTATTCAATGCCCCAGGTTGTCATTTGGACATATCTGGCGTTCTTTCCTGTCATTAGCTTAATTTTAACCCACTTCTGAGGTTGGTGCGCCTGGAAGGCGGGATTACATTAACCGATTATATGACATGACGATGATGATAGTGGTGCGCCAGGAGAGTCCTGTATCTAAGGCGAATGTAAATACGATGCTTACAATGGCCATATGATGTTCGGGAACCGTTTCGGCCTTCAAGTTTCCTGACACTTGTTTTACAGGTGAGGGGAAATCCCTGAAAGAAACTTCACCCAGAAAAGTTGTCCCTCGAGATCACAGCTATGGACGGTATGTTCAAAATTACTATTTATAAAATTAAATATAAGAAAATAAGAATTAATACAGATGCCAACTTCACAAACTAAACAGAAAACAGGCTGCTGGATACGCAGAATCAAGGTCGAAATCTCTGGGCGGTTTCTTGTAAATTAAATACCTGTCTCCCATGTCTGCCAGGTGCCCTGTACACAGTAGGGGAGTTCTGCTCCTCCCAGAGCAAAGTGTTGCAATTCTTATAAGTTTAATGCAAATTAACAGCTTTGAATAAGACATAAATAGAAGGGGTTTCTCAACAAGGAAACTGCTCTTATCTTTCTACTTAAGTAAATTTCCAAGTCTGTCCGATAAGCTAGAGACATGTGCAAAATATAAAATGCTAAGTGTATATTTTTAATTACTTTCTACTACGTGACTCTTCTACAAAAACTACTACCAGGGTATTCGACAAATAATGGCAACACTACTAGTACTAACTAACTCACTGGCACTATCGAACCCGTAGGTTCATGGTCGCACGGACATAAGCTCTCCATACATCCCTATCCTGAGCTAATGCTTTCCAATCATTCCCTGTATAATCTACTTCCCTCAAATCATAGTTAATGTTATTCTCCCACCTCATTCTTGGTCTACCAACTGGGCGTTTTCCCTCTGGTTTTCCTACAAAAAGCTTCCATGCACGACTTTCATTCCCCATTCGTGCCACATGCCCTGCCCATCGCAGTCTACGAGACTTAACTGTTCTTATTATATCTGGCTTCCTATAAAGACCGTGTAGTTTACTGTTACCTAGTCTTCTCCATCCACATGTCTGTTCATCTATCTTTGGTCCAAAAATGTTACTAAGAAGAAATAGACTTCCAAAATTGACGTTCCAATATACAGCAACTGGACATTGAGACGATGGAAACCAAAACTTCGGTGGAATGATCAAGACCATCTTCGTTAGGTTTACCGTCACAGGTCACATGACATAAAACGGATTTGTTCGTGATGATGATGATAATGATGACGTAACCTCAATTTAATTCCTGTTGACATTTGGTTTTCAAAATCTATTTTTATTGCTCCATTTATGACACTGTATTTCTGTAACTTCATCTCTGTGTCACTCCTTATATAAAATATTATGTCTTCTTCTTCTTCTTCACTTCACGGGCTAGGCAAATTGCCTGTTCCGCCTCACAGTTGTTCCGTCCATCTTTTCACTGGCCTTCCTACATTCCTTGAACCTCTTGGCCTGTAGTTAAATGCTGATTTTGATAATCTTGTTACGTTCATTCTTTCTACATGTCCAAACCATTTTTCTCTATATCATTTGATTTTATCATTATTATCATCATCATCATCATCATGCAGGGATTAAGCCTGTTGCCTCGTTCCGGTTTCATGAAAGCTAGAATTGTTAAAATTGTTCAGACCATCTTCTGTGTGGGCGGCCAACATTTCTCCTTCCGTGCGGTTTATAATTTAGCAACAATTTTGGAAATCTTCCTTCTGGCATTCTATCGATGTTCTTTCCAGTCGTTCCATATTTAATTATTCGGTCTGTAAGTTTGAAAATATTTAGTTCCTTTCTTATATCTTCATTTATTTTCTTATCCAGCATAGTATATCCCGCCATATTTCTTAAAAATCGCATCTCAGCTGCTTCCAATCTTTGTTCTTGTCTTTTAGTGATCGTCCAACATTCTGATCCATATATCAATTCCGAACAGCCATTACTTTACAAAATTTAATTTTTGTTTATTTTCTTGTGTTTTTAAGGGTTATTTTAATAGTGCCACACATTAGATTAAATTTATTTATTTTGTCATTAATATCTTCAATTTTAACATATGATAAATTGAAACCTAGATATTTAAAACTGTTCACCTGCTCTAAAATGTTATTATCAATTACTATTTTTGCTCTTAAGGTATCTTGTCCTTTAAATGCTAGAATTTTAGTTTTTAGTCTTTGAAATTTTAAAATTGTAATTGACACTTATTTTTTTTCAAATTAAAAATGGCTCTTTGTAGATCATCTTCTGAACTGGAAATCACTACTTAATCATCAGCAAATAATATTGTATCCAACAGTTTATTATTTATTTTAAAATGTTTATTTAAATGAATCTGCCACTTTAACATAACTTCATCTGTGTATAAATTAAAAATAGAAGGTAAAGGACACCCTTGTCTGACACCACGATTTATTGTTACCATTTTTTGATGTTTAGATTTAAAACTCATGTCTATTACAATTTTATTCTTTTATAATTTAATGGATATATATTTAACTCTGTTGTGATATCTCAGATATTATGTGATCGAGGTAATTGAATTCAGAAACTTGATCTATGATTTTTCTGTAACTAAATAATTTTATTCTTCTTTTTCTTCGGCTTTCCCCCACTTACAGGTTTGTCGTCTTCAGTTTCCATTTATCTCTATCATTCCAATCTCCCTCTTCCAAATTCCTATCCTCCATTATTGTTCTGACGTAGGTTTTCCATTTCCATCTTGGTCTGCCACGTTTATTTCTTCCAGGGGGTGACCATTGGGATATATTTTTTGGCCATCTTTCATTTTCCATTCTTTGTACATGGCCATACCATTTAAGCGTTTGATTTTCAATCCTCTTATCAACAGATGTGGTGACCTTAATTTCTCTCCAAAGGAATTAATTTCTTATTTTATCCTGTCTTGTTTTTTGGAGGCTTCTTCTAAAATAATCGAATTCAACTGTTATAATTTTATTCTTTTTATAATTCCGTCAAAGACCAAGTTTCGCTTCCATATGACAAAATATAATTTTATTAAAATACAAATAAGGCATACATTATAGCCTATCAACATCACTGTCGTAAAACTACTGGTGCAGAAATGAGATTGAAGTAAGCAGTGTATTTAGTAAGCGAGTCTCGTGGCGAACGCGTGGATTTATGTATCCACCTGTGCTTTTCAATTAAGGTTAACACCGTTCAATGCTCCAGATAGTGCAAAACACTTTCTCTATTAATCATCAAATCTTTATATTAACATACCACATGGGCGAGATACATATAGTTCCCACTTGTGTGGTCTCATCCCCAGCTACATTAACTACAAACAAACTGTTTAAACGCGGGTTTTCCTTTCTATTAACATATGTTTGTTACGCCATATACAAAACGATAGTTCGACCAGTTATAGTATATGGAGCAGACACTTGGGCTGATACAACAAAAACTAAACAAATAATAAGCACATGCGTAATGAAAATCTTAAGAACTATTCAGGGGAAAACATCTTCTTCTTCTTCTTCACTTCCTGGTTTAGGCAAGAGTTGTCTGTTCCGTCTTCACTAATAAATTTACGACCATCTCTTCCGAGGACGTCCGACATCTCTTCTTCCTCTTGGAAAATAATGGAAGATTTTATTCCGTTGCGAAGCCTCGTATCACAGGTTCCGAACCTGTGAGGTGTTGTCACGTAATGAGTCTCCAAATCCTTTGAACTAACACTGATTTTGAGACATAATTAACTAGTCATAGTGTGAAAACGCATCATTTCCGGACATTGGTGCCTTATTAAAAATGATAAACATGTTTCAATATACTACCTCACCTCCGTTGTCGGTGTTTTTTTAGCAACACCCTGTATATACGAGTATATGAGATGAAAATAAAGGTCTGAACCGAGATTTACACCCAGGACCTCTAACTTGGTACGTTAGTGCACTATGTGTTACGCTATCCAGGCATCCAAGCACAAACATTTATTTCGTCTTCTTCTTCTTCTGCACTTCCTGGATTAGGCAACAGTTGCCTGTTCCGTCTTCACTAATAGATCTAAAACCATCTCTTCCGAGGACGTCCGACATCTCTTCTCCCTCTTGGAAAATAATGGAAGATTCCGATATCTCTTCTTCCTCTTGGAAAATAATGGAAGATTTTATTTGGTAATCTACTTTCTTCCATTCTTTCTACATGTTCTTTCCACTGTATCTTGTTGTTAAATATATTTTCTTTTATGGAGTAGATCTGCAGTTCTTCACGGATATCCTCGTTTCTTATCTGGTCCATTCTAGTGCAGCTTTTTACTCTTCTTAAAAATTTCATCTCGGCTGCTTGGATTTTACTTTCTTGTTTGGTAGTGGTAATCCAAGATTCACTCCCATACAAAAGGACAGGGACAGCCATTGTTTTATAAAATTTTAATTTTGTTTGTTTATGGGCTTTATTATTCAATGAACATTATTTGATAAAATACACAACACAGAAATTAGGGACAAATGCCATATTCAAGACATAACCAAATGTATTATAGATAGACGAAAATATTGGGTCATATAGAAAGAATGGAAGAAAACCGGCTTGCAAAAAGAGGTAAAGAAGATAGAACAATGCACGGGAGAAGAACAAGAGGAAGACCAGCCAAGAGATGGATAGACAGTGAATGTACATCCAATACGTTTTCCTCCGAGGAGTGATTTTGGAAATAAACAGGATGAAAATCCGACAAATTAAGTTTAAGAAGAAGAAGAAGAAACTGTTTAAATGGTTCAAGGTTTTCTTGTTTATTATTGAATCAAACGAAACATATTATAAGCACGTTATGAAATAAGCCATGCGCCAATGAGGAAACTTCGATACTGTTTTAAAAAGGATGGTTGAATTACTGCCCTGTTGTTCAGATAAACCAGGAAAATAGGGAATGTTTTTTTAAACAGCTCAAGGATTTTATTATAATTTCCTGGTTTCCGGAAATATTCTGAAAGCATAAATATATCAGAGCTGCCCAAACCTATTTCTATTGGGGCCATATGGAAGAAACATCAAGGCCATTGGTCTTATTATAGCTGTAGGTAATTATTATTATTATTATTATTATTATTATTATTATTATTATTATTATTATTATTCGAGGTAGCGTGCTGCCTTGTCACGCAGCGGGCCCGGGATCGATTAACGGTCGGGACAGGCTCCTAGGTGAGGTTTTTATCGGGGTTTTCCCTCACCTGTAAGACAAATGTCAGGAAGCTTAGGGCCCAACGGTCTCCGAAAAATCATCCGGCCACCATCATCATCATCAACATCATCATCCTAATCATTATCATCATCATATCCTTCACCGGTGTGGAAAGCAACGGGAAGCTACCACACCTATAAGTCCCTAGTAAAGTTGCAAAGTATGACATGAAAATGCTATGATTGCAGTGAAAGATATGTCCTCGGGCAGAATTACTATGGATGGATGGATGCATGGATGAAAATTATTTTTTTTTTCAAATGCCCCAGGTGCGTCTTTCGACATTCCTGGTTTCTCTCCTGGAACGGCGTATTTGTAACCCACTTATGAGGTTGGGGCGCCTGGAAGGCGGAGTTACGTTGCCCCGATGATATGATGGGTGATGATGACGAAAATGGTGCGCCAGGAGAGTCCCTAATCCTAAGCGTAACCTCAGATGAATATGAATGATGATGATTCCGCTGGCCATATGATTTCGGGGACCGTTTGGGCCTTAAAGTTTTCCTGACATTTGGCTTACAGGTGAGGAAAAACCCCGATAAAAACCTCACCCAGAAAAACTGTCCCTACCGGGGATCGAACCCTGGCCCGCTGCGTGACAAGGCAGCACGCTACCCCGAGACCGGAACGGTGGACAATTATTATTATTATTTTGTCTCATATGACAAAAAAGTAATACTAGATATTCAATAGTAGATTATAAAAGATAAAACCAATTAAATTGGTATGGACATATACGACGAATGCAAGAAGAAGGATTACCCAGAAAAACATTGGAATTGTGTCCACCTGGAAGAAGGAGGAAAGGAAGACCTCGAAACTCGTGAATGCAAAAAATAAAAACTGGAATATGAACAAGAGGACTGGAGGACATGGAGTGGATGGACAGAGACGAGTGGAGAAGGAAAATAAAACTTTAGGCACAGAAAGATGTGTAAACATTGAAAATGTGTATATAAAAAATTATTATTATAAAAACAAGTTACAAATATATCATGCCATTAAATCTTTAGAGAATGAGGAAGGCCTACAACTCAATGGTATTAATAAGCTGTTAGTTTATGCAGATGACGTAGTATTATTGGCCGATAGCGAGCAGATACTGAAGGTCAACACACACACACTACTGAGTAACACTAAGAAATTAGGACTGGAAGTAAGTATCAATAAAACTAAATATATGGTCACACGTAGAAATACATTATATAATGGAAATGGACAGTTAATGACAATTGAGGGAAATTTTGAGGAAGTGGCTGAATTCAAATACCTAGGAACAATAATCACAAGTAGGAATGAGATACACAAAGAAATTAAACATAGGCTCAATTCTGGAAATGCGTGCTATTATGCATTGCAGAGACTCTTGATGTTCCAACTCCTTTCAAAAAACGTTAAACTGAAAATATATAAAACTATTATTCTACCAGTTATATTATATGGTGCGAAACATGGACTCTTACTTTAAGAGAGGAAAGGAAATTACAAGTATTTTGAGAATAAAGTACTTAGGAAAATTTTTGGACCAAAGAGAGATGAACAGACAGGTGAATGGAGAAGACTACATGACAATGAACTACGTGGTCTTTATAGGAAGCCAGATATAATAAGAACAGTTAAGTCTCATAGACTGCGATGGGCAGGACATGTTGCACGTATGGGGAATGGGAGACTTGCATGGAAGCTTCTTGTAGGAAAGCCAGAAGTAAAACGCCCAGTTGGTAGACCAAGAATGAGGTGGGAGAATAACATTAACTATGATTTGAGGGGAGTAGATTATACAGGGAATGATTGGAAAGAATTAGCTCAGGATAGGGATGTATGGAGAGCTTATGTCCGTGCGGTCAAGAACCTACGGATTCGATAGTGCCAGTGAGTAAGTGAGTTACAAGTATATAGGCCTAATTCAATAGTGATAAGTATTGTCACATATGGAGCTGTGTTAATCATAGAGGTGGATGATCATGCAGCAAGTGTAGGGGAGACATGTGGTCAACATATCGGGTCCCCCAGCACTTATAGCTAGTTTTCTCTACCTGGAGCTGCTAATGCATCTTGCCTTGTCCACTAGGCTACTCATATCTAAAATTTATATTTAATGTTTAATTATAATACAATTAATAGGTGAGGTCCATATTTTACTGTTTTGAGAAAAACTGACACTAAGTTAAAGTCATACATTTAATTGCAGACGAAGAACTGATCATTAATTTGTACAGTGAAAAAGAACAAATGCAAACTTGGTTCGCTATTGCTCTGAAGAATTAGTCCTATTGATATTTGGAACCCAAATTCACATATAACTAGGATTCTCATTTTTTATTTGGTCCACTTTTGCTCTGTACCCATCAATTTAAATACAGAAAATATGGATGTAAAGTAATATTTAAATACTTACTTACTTACTCACTGGCACTATCGAACCCGTAGGTTCATGGCCGCGCGGACATAAGCTCTCCATACATCCCTATCCTGAGCGAATGCTTTCCAATCATTTCCAGTATAATCTACTTCCCTCAAATCATAGTTAATGTTGTTCTCTCACCTCATTCTTGGTCTACTAACTGGGCGTTTTCCTTCTGGCTTTCCTAAAAGAAGTTTCCATGCAAGTCTTTCATTCCCCATACGCGCAACATGTCCTGCTCATCGCAGTCTACGAGACTTAACTGTTCTTATTATATCTGGCTTCCTATAAAGACCATGTAGTTCATTGTTATGTAGTCTTCTCCATTCACCTGTCTGTTCATCTCTTTTTGGTCCATAAATTTACCTGAGAAATTTATTCTCAAATACTCGTAATCTCCTTTCCTCCCTTAAAGTAAGAGTCCATGTTTCGCACCCATATAATATAACTGGTAGAATAATAGTTTTATATATTTTCAGTTTAACGTTTTTTGAAAGGAGTTGGGAAAGTAATATTTAAATATGTAAGTTAAAACTTTATAGGGAATTAAACCATCCTATAATGAAATAATAGAGCAGATAGAACACTTGGTTCAGATATAACATATAGCTATGATTGGGATATACATAATAAATAAAATTGTGTCAACCATAAGAAGAACCCTCGGAAAGGCTCGAAGAGAAACTCAGCTCAGGTTTTATAAAATTATGGCTGTTCCTGTTCTTTTATATGGGTCTGAATCTTGGGTACTTACAAAAATATATCTCACACATTCAATCGACTGAAATGAAATTTTTAAGATTCGTAAAAGGATGTACACGCATTGATAGATTACACAATGAATCAATAAGAAATGAACTGGAGATATTTTCAATACTCGATAAACTAGAAGAGCACAAATACCAATGGAAAAAACATTTAGACAGAATGGACAATACAATATTACACAAAATGATAAACACCTACAAACCGCTCGGAAAAAGATTATTGGGACGACCAAGGAAACGATGGACTTGACACCGAAACAGGTCGCATTGACCTAATCCTGGAAAGGAAGAAGAAGAAGAAGAAGATAATAGGTTATTTGATAGGTATTTTGCGAGGCAATAGATTATTGTTTTAAATGACTCCATTTTGAGGAACAAGTTTTTTTTTCTCAATATTTCCCCCCAAAAGTACTATTGGTTGTAAAATGAGCAGACGTGCTGTATAAACATGGATTGGATGGAGATATGTTAGCATGTTCTTAAGGTGATTTGCATCAAATAACACATATTAACTTATGTATCATTGTAGGTCGTGACGCATGCGCAGATCAACAAATTAGACAAATTACCTACGTTTATGGAAACCGATAATCCCACACGTGCAAATACGTATGATGGAGTGGACTACTTAGCAGTCCAGCGCGTGTAGATGTGTATTTGTTAGTTTATCATCATCTGTAGTGTAGATTTTGAACAAACCTCATACATTTGTATCATTACACTTATTTCAAACGTAATTTTCTATAGTTGGTTTCTTTTTTCTTTTCTTTTACACGCTTTATATTAGCTTGACCTGTATCTATATATCTATGTAACTGAATCATTAAACGCGTTTTTCACCCACTTAAAATAATTGGATCGACTTGAAATTTTGTGTACTTGTAAAGGACCCGTGACAATACAATAATTTCATATTAATTTTCTAAAATCCTGGCCAGAATAATCAGAATATCAAAAATGTGTCTTTGTATTTATGTAACGGAATCTTTGAACACGATTTTCACCCACTTAGAGACATTGGAACGACTTGAAACTTTGCATACTTGTAAAGAACCCGTGACAATACAATAATCTCATATTTATTTTCTAAAATCCTGGCCAGAATCATCAGAAAATAAAAAAAAAAGTGTGTTTGTATTTATGTAACGGAATCTTTGAACACGATTTTCACCCACTTAGAGACATTGGATCGACTTGAAACTTTGTATACTTGTAGAGGACCCGTGACACTACAATAATTTCATATTTTATTTCTAAATTCCTGGCCAGAATCATCAGAAAATAAAAAAAATTAAAACTGGTATAATAGGTTACGGACTTGTCGACTTTTTAGTCAATCGTTGTAAGAGCTCAGTTGGTAGAGCGATACACTCTAGTGGTATATAATTTCAGTAATCCATAGATCGCTGGTTCGAATCCGGCTGGGGAGGGTTTTTTTAGAAGAGTAATACTTTTAGCTCATACTACAATAGTATGGAATTTAAAGATATTTACATTCTTATCTTATTCTGTAAAATATTAAAACTAAAAAATAAAAAAATAAATAATAGTTTTAAAAAACTAAAATATCACGCTTTATTAGAAAACCGAACTCAAAAATGAAAAATAATTTTAATTTCCAACACGCTTGGGATAAATTTAAAGTGGCCAACAAAAAAATCATCTCCAACACATATAGAATAAAACTAGAATTATCAACAAAAAGAAAATAATTTTACCATTAAAAGCGTGGGGTGCTTTTTATGAGTTTTACATGTTCTTCTTAGAGACTTTACTTTTACCAATATCTGTTTATTATCAAATATATTAATTGATATAGAGCACCCCACGCTTTTGATGGTAAAATTATTTTATTTTTTGTTGATAACTCTAGTTTTATTGTATATGTGTTGGAGATGATTTTTTTGTTGGCCACTTTAATTTTCTTCTTCTTCGTTATTGTACAATCAATATAATCACTCTTTTTATAGGAGTTATCACTTATGAGGAATATATCAAATTTACTGGGCAATCCGATTCCATCGATTAAACAAAGTAACTCGCTGGCACCATTGAACCCGTAGGTTAACCGTCGAGCTTACATAAGCTCTCCATACATCCTTATCTTGAGCTAACCCTTTTCAATCATCTTCTATACAACCTACTTCCCCCAAATCATAGTTAATATTATTCTACCACCCTATTTTTGGCTTATTACTTGGCATTTTCCCTCAGGTTTTCTACAAGAATTTTAATGCCTCTCATCCATTTCCCAATCGTGCCACATGTCCTACGCACACACACACACATATATATAGTCCACCGCTGTGGTCTCCAGGTAACGTGCTGCCTTGTCACGCAGCAGGCCCGGGTTCGATCCCCGATCGTGACAGTTTTTCTGGGTGAGGTTTTTATCGGGGTATTTTCTCGCCTGAAAGACGAATGTCAGGAAAAATTTAAGGCCCAAACGGTCCCCGAAATCATATGGCCATCATCATCATCCTTATCATTATTATCATCATCATCATCATCATCCTTCACCGGTGTGGAAAGCAACGGGAAGCTACCACACCTACAATTCCCTAGTAAAGCTGCAAGCATAGCATGAATATGCTATGATTGCAGTGAAGGACCTGCCCTCGGGCAGAATTACTATGGATGAATTTATATGTTATAACTAAATTTTTGACAGTTGGCAACGAAGGCAAATATGATATGAAAAGAAAAATGAATACTTGAGTCGGGATTTGAACCCGAATCTCTAAACTCTGTACGTTTAGCGCTCTAACGACTTGAGCTACCCAAGTATTCCAATTAAATTGTGAATTTAGAATACTACATATATAAAAAACATGTATGTTTGTGTTGGAATACTTGGGTAGCTCACGTCGTTAGAACGCTAAACGTACAAATTTTAGAGACTCGGGTTCAAATCCCGACTCAAGCATTCATTTTTCTTTTCATGTCATATATATATATATATATATATATATATATAATGGAAATGGACAGCTAATGACAAATGAGGGAAATTTTGAGGAAGTGGCTGAATTCAAATACCTAGGAACAATAATCACAAATAGGAATGAGACGCAGAAAGAAATTAAACATAGGCTCAATTCTGGAAATGCATGCTATTATGCATTGCAGAGACTTTTGATGTCCCAACTCCTTTCAAAAAACGTTAAGCTGAAAATATATAAAACTATTATTCTACCAGTTATATTATATGGGTGCGAAACATGGACTCTTACTTTAAGGGAGGAAAGGAGATTACGAGTATTTGAGAATAAAGTTCTTAGGAAAATTTTTGGACCAAAGAAAGATGAAGAGACAGGTGAATGGAGAAGACTACATAACAATGAACTACATGGTCTTTATAGGAAGCCAGATATAATAAGAACAGTTAAGTCTCGTAGACTGCGATGGGCAGGACATGTTGCACGTATGGGAAATGAAAGACGTGCATGGAAGCTTCTTGTAGGAAAGCCAGAGGGAAAACGCCCAGTTGGTAGACCAAGAATGAGGTGGGAGAACAACATTAACTATGATTTGAGGGAAGTAGATTATACAGGGAATGATTGGAAAGCATTAGCTCAGGATAGGGATGTATGGAGAGCTTATGTCCGCGCGGCCATGAACCTACGGGTTCGATAGTGCCAGTGAGTAAGTAAGTAAGTATATATATATATATATATATATATATATATATATATATATATACAATAACTTAACAGTCCATTGTTGGACCTTAGCATCTCCTTTCTTAAAAGTTATTAGACCAAATTAGTATAATTACGCTTATTTTCCTAAAGATGGAATGCTGTGAATATACCGACCCAGTGAGACATCTAGTAAGCAACTTACTAGGATGACGAAGCTCAGTAAACTTTGCTTAGACGCCGTCATATTCAGACTTAAGGTTCTTTTTACAATCCTGAAGATCATCAGACTCGGAACCCACGGTTTAACGTTCCTAGAGGAGGACTTGATCCTTGGATGTTTGCATTCTAAAAATATCTTTCTACCATAATCTACTTCCCTCAGATCATAGTTAATGCCATTCTTATATCTCTTTCTTGGTACCTACTGGGCGCTTTTTTTTTCTGATTTTCTACAAGACGTTTGCATGCCCTTGTTTCATTACCCATGACTTGCCTGTCACAGGATTCATATTACAAAATTTAAACCAGGTTGAGGACTACTAGACATAACAGGTAAAAACTTTATAATTTTTTATAATGATATTACTTACTATATTATATACTATATACTGTATATATATAATGATATTACTTACTGTATTATATACTATATACTGTATATATATAATGATATTACTTACTGTATTATATACTATATACTGTATATATATAATGATATTACTTACTATATTATATACTATATACTGTATATATATATAATGATATTACTTACTATATTATATACTATATACTGTATATATATAATGATATTACTTACTATATTATATACTATATACTGTATATATATAATGATATTACTTACTATATTATATACTATATACTGTATATATATAATGATATTACTTATTATATTATATACTATATACTGTATATATATAATGATATTACTTACTATATTATATACTATATACTGTATATATATATAATGATATTACTTACTATATTATATACTATATACTGTATATATATAATTATATTACTTACTATATTATATACTATATACTGTATATATAATGATATTACTTACTATATTATATACTATATACTGTATATATATATATTATATTACTTACTATATTATATACTATATACTGTATATATATAATGATATTACTTACTATATTATATACTATATACTGTATATATATAATTATATTACTTACTATATTATATACTATATACTGTATATATATAATTATATTACTTACTATCTTATATACTATATACTGTATATATATAATGATATTACTTACTATATTATATACTATATACTGTATATATATAATTTATATTACTTACTATATTATATAATATATAGCTGTATATATATAATGATATTACTTACTATATAATATACTATATACTGTATATATATAATTATATTACTTACTATATTATATACTATATACTGTATATATATAATTGTATTACTTACATATGATTATATACTATATACTGTATATATTTAATGATATTACTTACTGTATATATATACTATATACTGTATATATACATGATATTACTTACTATATTATATACTATAATACTGTATTATATATATGATATTACTTCACTATATTATATACTATATACTATATTACAGTTACATATATAATTATATTACTTACTATATTATATACTATATACTGTATAATATATAATGATATTACTTACTGTATTATATACTATATACTGTATATATATATAATGATATTACTTACTATATTATATACTATATATGTACTATATATATAATGATATTACTTACTATATTATATACTATATACTGTATATATATAATGATATTACTTACTGTATTATATACTAATATTACTGTAATATATATACTGATATTACTTACTATATTATATATACTATATACTGTATATTATATAATGATATTAACTTACTATCTTATATACTATATACTGTATATACTATAATGATCTTTACTTACTATATTATATACTATATACTGTAATATATAATGATATTACTTACTATATTATATACTAGATACTGTATATATTAATTATATTACTTACTATATTATATACTATATATACTGTATATATATAATGATATTACTTACTATATTATATACTATATACTGTATATATATAATGATATTACTTACTATATTATATACTATATACTGTATATATATCATTATATTACTTACTATAATTATATACTATATACTGTATTAGATAAATTATATTACTTACTATATTATATACTATATACTGTATATAATATAATGATATTACTTACTATATTATATACTATATACTGTATATATATAATTAATATTACTTACATATTATTCATATACTATATACTGTATATATAATGATATTACTTACTATATTATATACTATATACTGTATATATATAATTATATTACTTACTATATTATATACTATATACTGTTATATATATTAATGATATTACTTACTATATTATATACTATATACTGTATATATATAATGATATTACTTACTATATTATATACTATATACTGTATATATAATGAATTACTTACTATATTATATACTATATACTGTATATATATGATATTACTTACTATATTATATACTATATACTGTATATATATAATTATATTACTTACTATATTATATCCTATATACTGTATATATATAATTATATTACTTTCATATATATACTATATACTGTATATATATAATGATATTACTTACTATATTATATACTATATACTGTATATATAATGATATACTTACTATATTATATACTATATACTGTATATATATAAAGATATTACTTACTATATTATATACTATATACTGTATATATATATAATAAATTACTTACTATATTATATACTATATACTGTATATATAATTATATTACTTACTATATTATATACTATATACTGTATATATATATAATGATATTACTTACTATATATATACTATATACTGTATATATATATAATGATATTACTTACTATATTATATACTATATACTGTATATATCTATAATTATATTACTTACTATATTATATACTATATACTGTATATATAACGATATTACTTACTATATTATATACTATATACTGTATATATATATATAATGATATTACTTACTATATTATATACTATATACTGTATATATATAATGATATTACTTATATATTATATACTATTATACTGTATATATAATATTACTTAATATATTATATTCTATATACTGTATATATATAATGATATTACTTACTGTATTATATACTACATACTGTATATATATATATATAATGATATTACTTACTATATTATATACTATATACTGTATATATATATATATATATATATATATATATATAATGATATTACTTACTATATATTACCGGAAAGTTGAATGGACATCTTACCTGCAATAGAAAACAATATATTTACTCTTCCATGTCTATATAAATTTGTTAAGTCAGTTAAACATTAAAAATACAACTAAAAACAAACAAAAATATATGCTGGGACTTCAATAAATGTCGCTCTTGTATATAAGTCTCTATCGAATCAATTTTTAAATTTTAATCAATGAAACAAACCCACTGGCACTATCGAACCCGTAGGTTCATAGCGGCGAGGACACAGCTCTTCACACATCCCTATCCTGAGCTACTGTTTTCCAATCATCCCCTGTATAATCTACTTCCCTCAAACCCTGCTTAGTTATTCTCCCACCTCATTATTCATCTACCAACTGGGCGTTTTCCCCTTCGGTTTCCTACAAGAATCCCCTCTTTTTTTCATTCTCATGCCACATGTCTTCCCCACCGCAGTCTATGAGACATAACTGGTCTTATTTCGTGTCTTTTCCATAGATACCAAGTAACCACTGTTAGTAGTATTCTTCATTCACTTGTCTGTTCATCTCTCTATGCCCAAAAAAGTTCCTAAGAACTTACCCGTAATATTTTCTCCTCCCTTAAAACAAGAATCTATGTTTAGCATCCACATAATATAACTGGGAAAATAACAGTTTTATATAGTATCTTCAGTTTAATTTTTTTTAGAGAAGTTGGAACGACAAGAGTCCCTGTAATTCATTATAGCACGCATTTCTAGAAATGAGCCTATGTTTAATTTATTTGTGCATCTCATTCCTGTTTGTGATTTTGTTCCTAGATATTTGAATTCAGCCACTTCCTCAAAATTTCCCTCATTTGTCATTACTTACTTACTTACATACTCACTGGCACTATCGAACCCGTAGGTTCATGGCCGCACGGACATAAGCTCTCCATACATCCCTATCCTGAGCTAATGCTTTCCAATCATTCCCTGTATAATCTACTTCCCTCAAATCATAGTTAATGTTGTTTCTCCCACCTCATTCTTGGTCTACCAACTGGGCGTTTTCCTTCTGGCTTTCCTACAAGAAGTTTCCATGCACGTCTTTCATTCCCCATACGTGCAACATGTCCTGCCCATCGCAGTCTACGGGACTTAACTGTTCTTATTATATCTGGCTTCCTATAAAGACCATGTAGTTCATTGTTATGTAGTCTTCTCCATTCACCTGTCTGTTCATCTCTCTTTGGTCCAAAAATTTTCCTAAGAACTTTATTCTCAAATACTCGTAATCTCCTTTCCTCCCTTAAAGTAAGAGTCCATGTTTCACACCCATATAATATAACTGGTAGAACAATGGTTTTATATATTTTCAGCTTAACATTTTTTGAAAGGAGTTGGGACATCAAAAGTCTCTGCAATGCATAATAGCAAGCATTTCCAGAATTGAGCCTATGTTTAATTTCTTTGTGCATCTCATTCCTATTTGTGATTATTGTTCCTAGGTATTTGAATTCAGCCAATTCCTCAAAATTTCCCTCATTTGTCATTAGCTGTCCATTTCCATTATATAATGTATTTCTACGTGTGACCATATATTTAGTTTTACTGATATTTACTTCTAGTCCTAATTTCTTAGTGTTACTCAATAGTGTGTGCGTGTTGGCCTTCAGTATCTCCTCGCTATCGGCCAGTAGTACTACATCATCAGCATAAACTAACAGCTTATTAATACCATTGAGTTGTATAAGCCTTCCTCATTCTCTAAAGATTTAATGGCATGCTCTAGTACAAAATTAAATAGTAGAGGAGATAGTGCATCTCCTTGCTTTAAACCCATTCTGGATTTCAAAAGTGTCTGAAAACTGTTTGCCTACACGCACCCTACTCGTTGAGCCATTTAGACACATTCGAATAAGTCTAACTAACTTTTTAGGAATTCCAAACTCCAGCAGGATACTATATAACTTCTCCCTCTTAATTGAATCATATGCTTTTTTGAAGTCTACATATAGTTGATGTACAGTACCATTATATTCCCATTTCTTTTCTAAAATCTGTCTTATACTAAAAATCTGATCTGTTGTAGACCTGTTTCTTCTAAATGCACATTGATGATCTCCTAGAATGTCATCAATATAGGGAGTAAGTCTGCTTACTAATATATTTGTTAGAATTTTGTACGAAGTTGAAAGTAATGAGATGCCCCTATAGTTGTTGCAATCAGTTTTATCTCCTTTCTTATAAATTGGTACGATAATTGATTCCTTCCATTCGTCTGGAAGAGCTTCTTTTTTCCAAATCATACTAAGCAACCAGCGTATCTTGTCCATCAATTTTTCTCCCCCTGATTTTATCAGTTCTGCTGGGATCTCATCTGAACCTGATGCTTTATACATCTTCAATTTTTCAATTGCCATTTCAACCTCTAATGCACTTGGCTCTGCGACTAGCATTTCTGCTGTCTGTAACTTATCCTCCTCAATGTCCTGTTCTGTATGTACATTTAATAGCTGATTAAAATAACTTTTCCATCTATTTAATATACTCTTGGAATCTGCAATCATATCCCCAATTTTCATTCCGAATTATGTTTGTTCTAGCCTGAAACCCTTTCTTCTCTATACTAATTCCCTGATATAATTCTCTAATGTTCCTATTTTTTGCATTCATTTCAAGATCATTAATCTTCTCTCTCAAATATTCCCTCTTTTTACTCTTTAGTAACTTGGTGGTTTCCCGTCTAACACTACCCAATTGCTCTAAATTTACCTCATTTGGCTCGTGTAACCATTTAATTTTTGCTAGCTTTCTTTTCTTTACAATGTCGGCACATTCCTCATCAAACCATTTCTTGTTTTGCCTCTTTTTTAAACAACCAATGCTTTCTGATGCTGACAATTTAATAGTATCTCTTATAGCCTCCCATTCTTTATTTATATCAGTTTCTTCTTCGTTTGCCACATTGTCATCTGAAGATTCCAGTACTTCAAATCTATTAGCAATTTTGATTTGGTATTCTTGCCGCATTTCATCATTTTTCAAGTTTTTTAATTCATATTTTACAGAATCATCTTTAGCGTTTGTTTCCTCTCATAAGCGATAGCCGTTGTCTGATTTTCACCCTGACCAGATGATGATCTGAATTGCAGTCTGTCCCTCTAACTGATCTAACATCAATGATGCTACTGTGCCAGCGTTTATCCACTAATACATGATCTGTCTGGTTCCGAGTTTCTCCATCTGGGGACGTCCAGGTGTATTTATGAATATCTTTATGCTGAAATGTTGTGCTCTTAACAATGAGATTCTTTGATGTGGCAAATGTGACTAATCTAACCCCGTTGTCGTTACTATCTTCATGAAGACTGAATTTGCCTATTGTTGGTTTGAATATATCTTCCCGCCCCACTTTTGCATTAAAATCTCCTAAGACAATTTTCATATGATATCGTGAAAGGCTATCAAATAAGCATTCTAATTCTTCATAGAACTCATCCTTGATCTTGTCATCTTTATCTTCTGTGGGGGCATGTACATTTACAATTATAAAATCATGTCGTTTACCCTTTAGAATTATGTATGATATCCTATCACTAACAAACTTAATATCTCGGATAGCGGATAGGATCCTCCTTCTGACTAAAAAAACCCGTTCCAAATGCAGGTCTTTCTGCACCCCCATAGTATAATGAAAAGCTTCCTGATTCCTGACTACCTTCTCCTGGCCACCTAACTTCCTGTAAAGCGACTATATCCAAGGGCGATTTATCCAATTCCCGCGTTAATATCTCTAGTGCCCCGCTATTGTATAAAGTCCTAACATTCCATGTTCCTAGGAACATGTCCCTGTGTTTGAGCCTTTGGCATGGGTTCCCTGAAGTAGTCCCCGCCCGGAGAACCGAATGGGGGACTATTTGACCTCCGGAAAATTTTACCCCAGTAGAACCCATGTCCGCATTTCTTGACGGTTGTATTTTTACGGTGAAAGATCGTCACTCTTTCGACCAAGGTACTTATTTCGTCTGGCTTATCACCTTCGACCAGTCCGGCATGGGTAACCCTATCGGCAGCAATGCTACCGCCGGCATAGCTCTCAGGATCATTTAAGCACACAAGCCACTCCACCACGACAAGGTAAAGATACCATGGAGGGCCTCATTTGTCATTAGCTGTCCATTTCATTATATAATGTATTTGTATGTTTGACATATATTAAGTTTTATTGAGGTTTACTTCCAGTCCCAATTTCTTAGTGCTGTTCAATAGAGGGTACGTCTTAGCCCTTAGTATCTCCTCGCTATCCCCTAATAGTACTACATCATCAGCATAAACTAACAGCTTATTAATACCATTGAGTTGTAGGCCTTCTTCATCCTCTGAAGATATGATGGCATGCTCTAGTACAAAATTGAATACTTACTTACTTACTTACTTACTCACTGGCACTATCGAACCCGTAGGTTCATGGCCGCACGGACATAAGCTCTCCATACATCCCTATCCTGAGCCAATGCTTTCCAATCATTCCCTGTATAATCTACTTCCCTTAAATCATAGTTAATGTTGTTCTCCCACCTCATTCTTGGTCTACCAACTGGGCGTTTTCCCTCTGGCTTTCCTACAAGAAGCTTCCATGCATGTCTTTCATTCCCCATACAAAATTGAATAGTAAAGGAAATATTGTATCTCTTTGCTTGAACCCATTGTAAATTTTAATGTATCCCGGAACTGTTTGCCTACACGCACCCTACTCTTTCTGCCTTTTGAACACATTCGTATAAGTCTAACTTATTAGGAATACCGAACTCCAGTATAATAGAGAAACTTCGAATAATTTGGACCCCTGTTTTAAATTTGTTGTTTTTCTTCTTTAATTAAGAGATTCGAATTTTGTTTAATTACAGTTATTTATCATTAGTGTTGTAACTATGAAATAGCACTGTTATTTTATTCAAATATGGAAACATCTTCATAATTTATAAACTGTTTTAGATTACATGAAAGGTCCACTTTAACCTCCATATTCGGATAAAGTGGACCTCAGAGTCCACCTTAGCTTTTAGTCTATTTTTAAGTTTATTTACTTTATTAATTTATACAGACAGGCACATATTAATCTGAAAGTATTTATGACTGATCATAATTAAAAAACGTTGATTTTTATTTAATGCTTTGAAAATTTTTGTTGATTATAACATTCACACGTCATTCAACTGCAGAAAACGACGGTCTTTGGGTTTAGTAAAATTACAAGGATATTAAATAAAATTAATTAAACGAATGGTTTTTATAGATAGCATCCTCATTGATGAAATGTACCCAGAGGGTCCACATTAACCTAATTCCTTTGTGATGTTTAATTATTTTATACAGCCACCATGTCACATAACATCAAACCAAACCCATCAGTATATTAAAACAGCATCTACATAATATAACATATTTAGGAGTTTTTTCGGAACATTTTTAATATTCAACAGCAGAAATTAAGAATTGATTCTTATCTTGAAAAACTTTTAAAGTGGCCATTTTCATAAATACCACAAATAATACCTTCTTCGCACAAAGAATAATAGAAACTGGCCATGAACCCGTCAAAGTTGATGATGGGAAGAAGTTAAAATACTTTCTGTTCGATGGCAGCACCAATTAAGGAAAATATTAACTGGGTCCCGTGAGGGGTTGCTAATCCCCCATCGGGCGCCTCCCCAGGTGGTGGATAGGGGAATGCCTCCTAAATATAGGTGGTACCGGGGAAATGAAATACCCGGGGTGAACCAAAATGAGCATAGCGTCTGTTCCAGATTGGACGGTTATAATGGGCAGGTAGAGCTCAGAGCCGAAGAGAAGGCAATCTACCTAAGGGAAGGCACCCTAAAAGCAGAGCTGAAGCAAGTTGGGAGGCTGTAAGGTGGCAATCCCACCACCCAACTATATCTGCGCAGCCCTTGTAAGGCGGCCAGATGAATTTTCTATTACTAAAAAGCGAAGGAGAAAGCCGGACGGAAACACTGATGATGGACCAAATTGGATAATGAAATCAAGGGATAAAAGCAGGATACAGCCTGCGGAAATGCTGTTTTTACGTAATGTGAAAGGATGCACAAGAGCGGATAAAATAAGGAATGAAACTATACGAGAAGAATTAAATATATATAAAATTGAAGATAAAATCAGCGAAAATAATAAGAAATGGACAGAACACTTAATGAGAATGAACAACGAAAGAATACCAAAAAGAACCTTCCTGTATAATCCCAGAGGAACAAGAGATGTTGGCCGACCACGTAGAAGATGGACTCCACTTTTAACTTCGCCGGAACAGGCTGCATAGCCTAAACCTTGTAGTAGAAGAAGAAGAAGATTAACTGGGTCCACTCAAACAGAAGGGTCCTCATTACCCGAACTTCCCTATAATATATAACTTCTGACTCTTAATTGAATTTTATGCATTATTTAAACATTACTTATTTTAATTTGCTTGTTATGAAACAGTCAGCACAATTAAGACGAAAATATAAGTGTAATTTGCAAAATTAAATGAAAACATATTTGGGCTGGATGATACATTAGGAATACGATTTCAGTAGTTATAAAAAATGGGCAGTGAACTAGTTTTATACCTGTGGCAGTCTGCGCATGTGCAGTAAACAAATTGACGACCTTGTGTTTCAAAGGTAATCAGAACTTTTGTTTTAAGAGTAAGATAAAACACGGAGATCAGTGAGGAGGAGGGTAATAATCAGTTTGTAATTAAGGCAAAGTGCGTGATGCACGATTCTATCAAACTAAGTTCACAAGATGATGGAATTCTTCAAGGTTCCACTCATATGTGCGCCCACTCCCACCTCACATTTCCATCTATTTACATTCCGAGGACAAAGTTTAAAGAGCTTCAATAAAGCTTAACGTTTGATTTCATTATTGTTACAATATGTTTCTTCAGGTATTAATAAGCTGTTAGTTTATGCTGACTATTTAACTCATGCCCCAAATGAGAGTCAATGACCAATCACGTTTCAATGATTTCTGTTTTACAACCAATCAGAGTCGTGTTTCACGAAATATTTATCAGTGTTATAATTACCATATTAAAGAAAGCTCCTCCTTTTTAATATTCTGAACAGGTCTGACCATTATTTTGCAGTGACTGAGCCTGTGAGAAATACGGCTACCAGATTGTATATATAGTGCATGAATGTCAACACATGCCGCATGCGGGAGTTAATATAAAAACATTTGTAGCAATTGATTATACCACCAAAAAAAGAAACCACTGTTTGCACTTTCTTATATGTATTTTTACCCAGGTAACAATCCACAAAAATGTAAGTGTCATATTTACATCATACGACATCACAAATTAATTAATATACAGTTTGATGTGTTTCATTTTTTCTCCACTAGAGAGCATTCTTACAATATTGCGTTCCTTTGGCAATAAATAGTATGATCTAGTTGCAGTGATAAACAAAAGAAGCAGATGAAGCGTACCTATCGCTTCTCATTTGTTTTCAAACATCGCCTTTTACATTAAATATATAAATATTTTTAAATAACTATAGTTAAATAATGATTTGTGAGTAAACAGCTTAATTTTATTCGTTAAATAGTCCTAACAAATGCCACTCTTGATTTCCAAATTCTCTAGATAAATTCACTCCTCACTTCGTGAGTCGTGAATTTATCGATAATTTGGAAATCACTCGTGGCATTTCTTATGATGATGTATACTATTAGGTGATAGTGAGGATATATTAAGGGCCAACACGTACACTCTATTGAGTAACGCTAAAAAAATATGACTGGAAGTAAACATCAATAAACCAAATATATATTCACACATAGGAATACATTATCTAATAGATATGGGCAGTTAATGACAAACGAGGAAACATTTTGAGGAAATGGCTGAATTCAAATACCTAAGAACATTAATCACAAATAGGAATGATATGCATAAAATAATTAAACATAGGTTCAATTCTGGAAATGCATTTCGGGGATTCTTGTCGTCGCAACTTCTCTCAAAAAAAAATTTAAACTGAAAATATGTATAACTGTTATTCTACCAGTTATATTATATGGATGTGAAACGTGGCCTCTTACTTCATGGTAGGAGAAAATATTAGGAGTATATGAGAATAAAGTTCTTAGCAAAATGTATTGATCAAACAGAGATGAACAGACAGGCGAATGGAGAAGACTACATAACAGTGAGCTACATGATCTTTATGCGAAACCAGATATAATAATAACAGTTAATTCTTGTAAAATACAGGCAGAACATGTGCCACGAAAGGGACTCAAAGAGGGGCTTGGAAAGTCCTTTTAGGAAAAAAAAAAAGAGAAACCGTCCAGTAGGTGGGCCTAGAATGTGATGGAAGAATAACATTAACCAAGATTTGGGGGAAGTAGATTATACAGGGGATGAATGGAAAACATTAGCTCAGGATAAGGATGTATGGAGAGCTTATGTCCGCAGAGCCATGAGCCTACGGTTTCGATAGTGCCAGTGAGTTAGTTATAATTAATGTCTAGTAATTTTTATTTGTTTTAGATCTACAGTTATATTGACTATTTAACTCATGCCCCAAATTGGAGTCAATGACCAATCACATTTCAATGAATTTTGTTTTACAACCAATGACAGTCGTGTTTCACCTCGATAATTATCGAATTTTGATTACCAAAATAAAGAAAGATCTTCATTTTAATATTCTGAACAGGGCAGAGCATTATTTTTGTAGTGACCGACTCTCTAACAAATACGTTGATTACACTGAGCAACAAAAAATAAACTTTCTTTTGTCTCAGAAAGAAAAATATGTGATTCTGATAGTATTTTTTCTTCTGAATTCAAATATGATATCTGTTATTCTCCACCACACAATGTTTCCGAGAGACAGTAATTTATAATTTCAAACACTTTAATATGTTCTACATTCGTAACTACACAATATTCGAACATTCGGATTCGCCTAGAAAGTAAGAAAGGACGATTTTCTGCTATATTTCGCCTGTGGAGCATCCCTCTTGATGGTCCAACAATAATCGGCCAGCATATTAGGATTCCATTTGCCTTGATATCTCTTTTCCATAGCTGAAATCTCCTGATGAAAGTGTTCCCCGTTTCATTTTAAAATGAACAAATGGACGAAAAAACGTTTATTAAAAAAATAATTATTTAAATCCATTAATTGAAATTGAAATAAAAACTGTGGGTGATGGAAAAATTCTGAACACATATTTGAAAACACGATAAAAAAACTGCATTAAATACAACTATTGGTACTCATGAGAAAAAATCATGTTGACCAGTGTTATAGCAAATAATGAAAAAATCCCTTCCATCTGTACGTTTGATAATTGTGTGTTCAATAGTCGTGTTTTTAAATACTGATTTTACTGAGTTGTTTCCGAAAAAAAATAATCAATAACATATAATGTTGGTTATAATACACAGTTTGATGTGTTTCATTTTTTCTCCACTAGGGTGCATTCTTACAATATTCCGATCCTATTTGGCAATAAATAATATGATCAAATTGAAGTGATGAACAGATAAAACATAAACAAACATTTCTAATTTGTTTTCAAACATCGCCGTTTATATTAAATATATAAATATTTTAAAATAAGTCCACCGCCGTGGTCTCGGGGTAGCGTGCTACCTTGTCACGCAGCGGGCCCGGGTCCGATCCCCGGTTGGGACAGTTTTTCTGGGTGAGGTTTTTATCGGGGTTTTTCCTCACCTGGAAGACAAATGTGAGGAAACCTTTAAGGCCCAAACGGTCCCCGAAATCATATGGCCATCGCAATCATCATCATTCATATTCATCTTAGGTTAAACTTAGGATTAGGGACTCTCCTGGCGCACCATTATCATCATCATCACCCATCATATCATCGGGGCAACGTAACCCCGCCTTCCAGACGCCACAACCTCAGAAGTGGGTTACAAGTAAGCCATGCCAGGGGAGAAACCAGGAATGTCGAAAGACAAACCTGGGGCATTTGAAAAAAAAATGATTTGTGAGTAAACAGCTTAATTTTATTCGTTAAACAGTCCTAACAAATGCCACTCTTGATTTCCAAATCCTCTAGATAAATTGGAAATCACTCCTGGCAGTACTTATGACTAGGGAGCCGATTTTTCTGTTCTAAAAGTTAAAATTGCAACATGAGAAGTTAGACTTATGGCTGTCTTTTGTTTTGGTCTACGACAGGGAAACAACAACTGGAAGCGCTCGCCACTGAAGATTCCCTCCGCAGTTGAGGGAGAAACGTCTGGAAGAAACGCCAGTTATAGACCACGGCCACATAACCCGGAATCTTTTAATACCAGTACAATGATAAGTTAGACTTATGACTGTCTTTTGTTTTAGTTTCACACACAAACACTTGAATAGTATAATGAGAAGTTAGACTTCTGACTGTCTTTTGTTTTGGTTTCTCACACAACCAGTTGAATAATATATACTATCTGCATTGCAATCTTATCTTTTATTACATAGAAATCCTAGCCATACTTATGACAAATAAGAATAGAGTCTTGCTGTATCAGCTGAAACTGTATTAGAGTTGTGTGAATTTGTTGCTGGATGAGTAGCTACACCGCAGAGAGGGGGGGGAGGCTTGACACGTTGTAATATATTTAATAGCAGGTAACTCACTACATGAGCAGTTGGCACAAGGCCGGCTGACCACTGCTTTCTAATTCCAGCATCTTCTTAACACCATAAAATACCTTGTCCTGATACAAACATTGCGTCACACTGACCCATCTGTGAGCTGCCCTCATTATGGACAACCTTGTTTTTTATTCCCAAATTTTTTTACCTTCTTAATAAATTATACTTTTAAAAACTGCACTGTTCTTTATTTCATACTATGTAGAATTTTTGTTTAAAAAATAGGCTGAATTGTGGAAATACATGATATTATGTATTACAGGTATCTGTGGTCTCGAGGGTAGCGTGCTGCCTTGTCCGCAGTGGACCCGGGTTCGATTTCCGGTCGGGACAGGCTCCTGGGTGAAGTTTTTTTCGGGGTTTTTCCTCACCTGTAAGACAAAATTCAGGAAGCTTAGGGCCCAACGGTCCCCAAAAATCATCCAAAACCATCCGGCAATCATCATCATCATCGTCCATCACCGGTGTAGAAAGCAACGGGAAGCTATCACACCTATAATTCCCTAGTAAAGCTGCAAAGCATAGCATGAAAATTCTATGATTGCAGTGAAAGACCTGCCCTCGGGCAGAATTACTATGGACGGATGGATTGATTACAGGGACTCTTGTCGTCCCAACATCTCTAAATAAACGTTAACTGAAATTAGATAAAGTTGGTATTCTACCAGTTATAAATATCCTCAACTCGTGTCCAATTCAGGGTCAGGTCAAGGGATGAGATCAAATGAAGCCCTTAAATAGATGTCTGTGAATGACAAGGTTGTCGGCCAACCACTCCTGACGCACCACCACGGGGCAGATGAATGAAATGAGACGAAACGGATGAGATGATTATGGAGAAATGGTGAATGAAATTGTGGCAGGAGAAAACGGAGGAAAACCCCGAGAAAACCTGCCCAAGCTCCGTTTCGTGCACCACGAAATCCACATGGACTGACTGACCGAGGCTCGATTTCGGGACCCCAGCAGTGAAAAGCGAGCGTTTAACCGTTTGCACCACGGAGCCTCTCTCAGTTATATTGTATGGATGCGAAACATGGACTCTTACTTTAAGAGAGGAGAAAAGATTACGAGTATTTGAGAATAAAATTGTTATGAAAATTTTTGGACCAAAGAGAGATGAACAGACGGATGAATGGAGAAGACTACATAACAGTGAGCTATATGATCTTATGGGAAAACAGATAGGCCTATAATAAGAACAATTAAGTGTCGTACACTGCAATGGAGAGGATACATGACACAAATGGGGAATGAACGATGGAATGGAAACTTCTTGTAGAAAAACAAGAGGGAAGACATCTACAAGGTAGACCAATATTGAGGTGGCAGAATGATATGAGAGAAGTAAATTATACAGGGGATGAGTGGAAATCATTGTCTCAGAATAGAGGTTACATGTGCACAGCCATGAACCTATAGGATCGATTGTGCCAGTGAGTTATACATATTTAGTTTAACTTTCTGGTTAAAATATGAGATGAAAGAAGTTCCTATAATGCATAAGAGTAAGTGTTTCCAGAGTTGAGTCTACAAAACTTTTATGCTCCTCATTTTTGTTTTTAACCATCGTTATTTTACGTGTTTGTATTCAACAATTCCTTCAAAATGTCTCTCATTTGTTTTAAGTGCCAATTTCCATTCAAAAACGAATTTCTATATGTGACTAACTTTAAGTTTTATTAATGAAGACTTACGCTCAATAAATCCATCCACAGTAATTCTGCCCCAGGGCAGGTCTTTCACTGCAATAATAGCATTTTCATGCTATGCTTTCCAGCTTTACTAGGGAATTGTAGGTGTGCTACCTTACCGTTGCTTTCCACACCGGTGAAGGATGATGATGATAATGATAAGGATGATGATGATGATGATGATGGCCATATGATTTCGGGGACCGTTTGGGCCTTAAAGTTTTCCTGACATTTGTCTTACAGGTGAGGAAAAACCCCGATGAAAACCTCAACCACAAAAACTGCCCCGACCGGGGACCGAAATAATTAACTAAAAATTTAAAAAAGAAAAAAATATTCGTAACGATACACAACAATTGAAATGCATCGCGTACTTGTACAAACATGACAACATGATGTACAAATGACGTAAACCCAATAACCAACTCACTGGCTCTATCGAACCCGCAGGTTCATGACAGCACGTTCATAAGCTCTCCATACATCCCTATCATGAGCTAATGTTTTCCAAAAATATCCTGTATAATATATTTCTTGTAAGCCCATGTCTTTCTTAACAGAGATTTAGGCGCTCTCCCCCTACAGGGAAGAATTTGAACCATACTAATTTAGTTACATTTTTTTTTTGGTATAGATGTCATTTGAGTGGTCCGTGGTCAGCGTTCCGCCTCGTACTGAGATCTAGGAAACCAAGGTAGTACTAGGACGGGAAAATTCGGTAGATTTTGCTTAGAGGCCTTTCATTCAGGCTTAAGGATTTTTTACGAGCCTGAAAATATTCAGAGTCGAGACCCACGGCTTAAAGTCCCTCCCGGAGGACTTCCTCCTTGGATTTTTCCATCCTAAAAAAAATCCATCGACTCCGGCCGGGCAAATGCAAGGAGCATAACCACCGCGGCCAATTCTATATAATCTACTTCCTCAAATCCTGGTTAATATTATTCTCCCACCTCATTCTTGATCTACCAACTGGGCGTTTTCCCTACGGTTTTCCTACAAGAAATTCCCATACCCCTCTTTCATTCTTCATTCGTGCCACATGTCCTGCCCATCGCAGTCTACAAGACGTAACTGTTCTATTATAGCTGGTTTCGCATAAATATCATGTATGCTGTACTTCTCTCAAACCATTGTTATCGTTGTTTTCTTACTCATTCTTGATCTACCAACTGGGCGTCTTTCCTACGGTTTTCCTACAAGGAGTTCCCATGCCCCTCTTTCATTCTCCTTTCGTGCCACATGTCCTGCCATCGCAGTCTACGAGATTTAACTGTTCTTAATACATATGGTTTGCTATAAAGATTATGTAGTTGACTGTTATTAAGTCTCCTTCAATCGTCTGCCTGTTCGTCTCTCTTTGGTCCAGAGTTAAAACCAACGGAGATTGAAATTTACCTACAAGATAACGACAAAAGTTGTAGTTTGCTTCTTGCGATGAGTCATCCAGTTTTTATAGAGTAAGATTTAATTAGAAACTTTAGCTTGAGTAGCTGAACAGGCAACTGAAGTAAAGCAAAAAAAATATTTTAAACTGTGTTGGTGTAATTGAATTTCTAAAACAATTATTTTAAAAATCTTGAAGACTGGGCGAATCACTTGACGTGTTTGTGAAAGGGTTACGTCTAAACACCACCCATTTGCAATTACGTTCAAACTGATTTTCTGGGGGGCAGAACGTCTAATTGCACAGAAACACGGAAACTGGGAGAAACCTGTTCTATGCCCACGCCCGCAATTCTGAAATTTCTTAAATGCTACAGTAAACATGTCAAGATTGTTACTTTCTTCCACCTCTGATGTGTGTGTGTAACTTATGTACTCAAATATCTCTATAACAAATTCCCTACAGTCTGTTTACACTTATACAATAAATTACGTTGTAGGTAGAATCACTAAAAGGAATATTTACTTACTTACTTACTCACTGGCACTATCGAACCCGTAGGTTCATGACCGCACGGACATAAGCTCTCCATACATCCCTATCCTGAGCTAATGCTTTCCAATCATTCCCTGTATAATCTACTTCCCTCAAATCATAGTTAATGTTGTTCTCCCACCTCATTCTTGGTCTACCAACTGGGCGTTTCCTTCTGGCTTTCCTACAAGAAGTTTCCATACACGTCTTTTATTCCCCATACGCGCAACATGTCCTGCCCATCGCAGTCTACGAGATTCAACTGTTCTTATTATATCTGCCTTCCTATAAAGATGATGTAGTTCATTGTTGTGTAGTCTTCTCCATTCACCTGTCTGTTCATCTCTCTTTGGTCCAAAAATTTTCCTAAGAACTTTATTCTCAAATACTCGTAATCTCATTTCCTCCCTTAAAGTAAGAGTCCATGTTTCGCACCCATATAATATAACTGGTAGAATAATAGTTTTATATATTTTCAGCTTAACGTTTTTTTAAAGGAGTTGGGACATCAAAAGTCTCTGCAATGCATAATAAATAGCATGCATTTCCAGAATTGAGCCTATGTTTAATTTCTTTGTGCATCTCATTCCTATTTGTGATTATTGTTCCTAGGTATTTGAATTCAGCCACTTCCTCAAAATTTCCCTCATTTGTCATTAGCTGTCCATTTCCATTATATACTGAATTTCTACGTGTGACCATATATTTAGTTTTATTGATATTTACTTCCAGTCCTAATTTCTTAGTGTTACTCAATAGTGTGTGCGTGTTGGCCTTTAGTATCTCCTCGCTATCGGCCAGTAGTACTACATCATCAGCATAAACTAACAGCTTATTAATTCCATTGAGTTTGTAAGCCTTCCTCATTCTCTAAAGATTTAATGGCATGCTCTAGTACAAAATTAAATAGTAGAGGAGATAGTGCATCTCCTTGCTTCAACCCATTCTGGATTTCAAAAGTGTCTGAAAACTGTTTGCCTACACGCACCCTACTCATTGTGCCATTTAGACACATTCGTATAAGTCTAACTGACAATACAGTTATCTATTATTCGTTTAAGATTCCATTCCATAGAATTAGTAAAGTCAGACGTACTTTGCGGAAATTTATTACAAGGCAAACTCGTCTAATTTCGTCTCGGACCAATAGCAGGATATCAAAGAACAAACAAAAAAACACAACATAGAAATAAGACAGCAACTAAAAGTAGAGGAATTAAACACAACAATAGTGAAATACAGAACAAACTGTAAAGAACACTTGGCAAGGATGACTGAGAATAGAATACCAAAAGCAGCATACACCTATTCACCACGAGGAAGAAGAAGTTTGGGAAGACCAAAGAAAAGATGGAAACAGCAGCAATTTGGAGCCGGAACAGGCTAGTAAATAAGCCTAAACCGTGATGAAGAAGAAGAAGGATAATTTCGTTATATTTATTCTTTCATTTGCAACCAAGTTGTACTGGAAGAAAAACAAATTATATTTCTGTCTCGTAGATGGCAAAAAATCTACTTCCATTCTATGTTTTCATATTTCTGATAACAGCGTTCCTTGGGTGTATTTCATGTTACCTTGTAGAGGAAGTGTTTTCATTCATGTTAGCAGTTGTTAGACTTAACACTTGTCTCTCTTTGAAGAACACTTTTAGTAGATATTCTTCCACACTAAAGGTTAACAGATACAATGTGATATGTGGTTCCAAGAAAAGTGTCAAGGGTTGACTGTTTATAAATGGGATTTCAAATGCATTGGATGTAACATGGAGAGTGATTAAAAAGCTTGTCAGGAATTTACTCTAATACTATCACGAAATTACCCGAGTTCTTCAAACCTCCAGAAAAAATATATACTTTACATCATATTCGTAATAAAATATATATTCAACAACTCAACAAATATATACTTCATTCATATATCCTTAACTTTAATATATCTTTAACTGGATCAGTGAAATTTAAAAGGGCACATACACAGAGAAACACATTACACAATTATAATTACAACACTACGTGTTGACATTCCTGCACTATATATATATATATATATATATATATATATATATATATATATATATATATACAATCTAGTAGCCGCATTTCTTAGAGAGTCAGTCACTGCAAAATAATTATATGACCTATTCAGAATGTTAAAAAGGAGGTGCTTTCTTTATTTTTTTGACTTTATTAAACACAATGTGTACATTAATTTTAAGTTAGCTTTTTACCAGTCTTTAATTACTGTGTTTAGTGGTAGAGTCCTGTTTTTATACTTCGCTAGATGATATTTGGGACATGGATTGTTGCATAATTTACAGATGCAGTCCTCCTTGGGTTCATGGTACATGTTGTTCAAGCATATATTCCCATGAAATCCATGGGCTGCGAAGCGTGTGTACAGGTGTCGAAGTTCGAAGTTCGGTTGCTTTCAGGATTCTGTTTTCATTGCGTCTGTTTCCATAATTTCTGTCGGTATCTGAGCGGCTTTGTTCTGTCTCTCCTCGATGACGATTCTGTATGCTTGCGTTTCCGGTAGTCTGAAACAGTGTCTGATGTCTTCGATGAAGAAGGATTCCTGGGCTATTGTATAGGCATAACTATTTCTTGTATATTTTGAAATTGACAGTGCTCTTTTGAGAAACCTTGATTTAACGTTCTCCAGTTTCTTAAGGTTTTTCACCGTCAAGTAATTCCATATTAGCTGGATTCCGTACGTTGCGGCCGGCATTACTTTAAGGTTGAAGAGTTTCATTGCAGTTGAGAGGGATAGTCTTTGGAGTTTTGGGATATTGTACATGGCTTTCGTTGCAGCTGTTGCTCGATCCTGTATATGAAGTGAGAAAGCGGTTCCAGTTGTTTTTAAGGTGACCCCCAAGTATCTGCCTTCTTTATTATGATAAACTTTAGTTGATAAATTTTAGGCGAAACACGACTGTGATTGGTTGTAAATAAAAAATCATTGAAATGTGATTGGTCATTGACTCCCATTTGGGGCATGAGTTAAATAGTCTTGTAAATCATTTCCGCACACTTTTTAATGCGCAAAACGAAACATTCATTTCGCTTACAAATCCGGGCTCTAGTTATAAGAAACTTAATAAAACGTTGTCATTTAAGGCAACTTTCCCCTACATGAATAATGCAATAGAGTAATAGAATTCCTAGTTGTGATAGAAGCAAAGAACAGATATACATGAAGATATTCTGTATTTCTGCGCATAGACTGATGTACACAAGTTTATGATTTCGTAGAAAAACCTGTTGCTATAAAACAGGAAAGTGCTGTTGCTATCAGCCCTTCAATCTGACGCGCTGCGCTTTTCAACTGTCACTCTGCGTGAAATAATCACACAAACTTGCTACGAGCCACTCCTATACCAGTTACGTGAACCGTATCCGTTTCAAGATGCGAACCCAAGACTGTGAAAAAATATCACGTTGGGAGACATTTGTAAATGCTTGGAAAATGAGTACGCAAAGAGGCACTTGTTGTTAGAACACGTCATGAAAAGAGAATCATGCTCGCCTCTGGTTTTGAGGTACATCGGATCATCCACTTGGGATCGACGAATTTTATAGGAGCGTAAAAAACCTGATTATGCTTTCGTCGTCGGAAGTATGGGCCAGGGTTCCGTGACGTAGATTTATAGCATTTAAAAAAATCTCAAACCGAAATAAGAGATATTTGAGCAAAATACAGGGTGTAGCATAAGTCAGTTAACCGAAAATGCAAATACCGGTATTTTATTTTCTGTAGCTTACAACATCTATACAAAAAACAACTACCGAAATTTCTCTAGTTAGCAAATTACCTCAAGCAGAAGTGTTAGAGATGTATAGGAAGCCAGATATAATAAGAGTTAAGTCTCGTAGACTGCGATGGACAGGACATATAGCACATATGGGGGATGAAAGTGGTGTATGGATGCTTCTGGTAGGAAAACCTGAGGGAAAATTTTGAAAAAAAAATCAAATTTGTAAGCAGTATTTTTTATCCCTAACGATATAGGGTATTGCATAGCACTTTAAAAAGTAAAACGAAAAGAAAACAGTTAAAGTCAATACTTTTAAAAGCCATACTTAACCACAGTTGAAGTTGTTTTGTAATAAGTTAAAGAAAAATAAAATCACTTTCTGAGATATATGTCGTCATCAATATTAAAATTCATTAAAATTTTGTAGGCCTTTCAAAACTACTTGTTCCATCTTCAGCAGCTGAATTGGTACTGAGAATGAAATTAGTACTTGACATATCAGTCATCCTCAACATAAAAACGTAGTACTATTCTGTAGGCCTTTCAGGACTACTTATTCCATCTTCAGCAGCTTGATTCGTAAACTAATGTTATCTTTTTTAACGTATTTTGCAATCAAAGTAAATAAAATTACAAATTCTTAGGATCACGAACCTATTTCTTTCAGTTACAAGGCAAATTCTGATTTAGAATTTCATATAATAATTCATTTCATCATCAATCAATTGTTATTTCGTATTTAATTATATAATTAAATTAATTTCCATAAGCCATAAGAATACACACAGCAATAGACATACGAAACCCACTGGTACATACACACAGAATATATAGACGAGAAATAACCAAATATGTTCAAATGTCTCAAAATTGAACAAAATAGTATATTACGATGCGAGGTTGGGAAGTGGTTTTTACAGAAGCGAGGAAAAATGTTTAAAAACCGAGCGATAGCTCGGTTTTTAATTTCCGAGATTCTGTAAAATACTTCACAAACGTGCGTTGTACATTATTTTTTGCGCGATGATTTTTTCAAAATAATAAATAATAGTAAAATAATAGCATATTTGTCGGAAATATTTGCGTTCATTATAAACAACTGACTAACGTTAACAGTGTGGGCAATGTTTATTAGTTGAAACAACAGGAGGCCTTGACAAAGGCCGTCGCCGTGGCGTAGTCGGTAGAGTCCCTACCTTCCACTCCGGCGACCCGGGTTCGATTCCTGGCGCGGTAGGGGATTTTAAATCTCCACCCTGTGTCTGGACGTGTGTGTCCTGTCCTTGTGTCTATGTGAGGATAAAAATAAAGTTGACAAAACAGGTAAAACAAAAAGGAAAAAAGGTTAAAACAATAAGGAAAAACAGTATAAACGATAAAAAAAGAACAATTATTGTTAACGTGGCCACAGGTACGTATTTATTGTGTTATATTGTTTCAAATAAAGTTCAGTACATTTAAAATGCAGTGATTTGTTTCGTATAATGTATATTTACACTACCTTTCTGTATATACATTGTACGTAGTATACATAGAGGGCAGTGGTTTTACTTCCCGCACGTGGATGTAAATGTAGTAGTAGTAGTAGGACTTTATTAGACAAAAGTAAGATATTTACAATACTATTTACAAATATGGGTCGCATGGGCAGTAAGCCGTACGTGCTGTTGACAGTCCGTTACAATAAAGTAATAATTGCTACTAGTGTGAAGAAAAATAAACAACAACAAAAAAAGCAATAACATTACAATTACATAAAGAAAACGCAATAATATTACAATTAAATAATAACACAATAGCATTATACACTAAAAAAAGCAATAATATTACAATTACATAAAGAAAACACAGTAATATTACAATTAAATAATAACACAATAGCACTATACACTAAAAAAACCGTAACATTGCAATTACATAAGAAAACACAGTAATATTACAATTAAATAATAACACAATAGCATTATACATTAATTAATTTATATATAATTATTAAGAATAAATGTTATTGCATTTTGATAACATATATTTATTCATGAATGAGTGTTGTTCTTATTTTCCGCGTTTTGTCCAGAAATTTACCCAAGTTTATCCAATTTTCTGGATTTACCAATAACTCGTAGCATTCCAATAAATGTAATATTACAGTATAGTTATTTAGGTTGACAACCCCGAAATATAGCAAGTTCAACTTTCAATCATTGTGGCCATTGCTGTAAGTATGACAAAACGCACTATCGCGCAAAAAAATGTACAAATAACAATTGACAGTCTGTGAGAAAACTGGTCGCCGACTGACAATCGGTCACTGAAATTTATAAACATAAATCAAGAGAAATTCCAAAGCCCCTTAGTCAGGACGCCTCCAAGAAATGCGTATGGTTTCTCTGCGTGTGAATAATTGAAAAAGCTTCACCTTCAACCTTAGATTTTTATCTGATGTCAATAAATATTCTCCTGCATTAATGCTTCAATATTTGTTAAACTCCACCAATAAAGTAAGCAATTACAACGAGCAACAAGGTTTTCTTCACAAGAAATCTGATTAGTGTATCTAGTGCATTTTTTCATACTGAATGCAGATATGTAGTCAGAATTCTTCCATCAGGCACAGTTTTTTTTTGTGATAGCTACTTTTTAAATTGATTTTAGCACTTTCTTTGACCTGTCATAGGAACCTTTACCTTATATGAAGAGTTCCCTGTACCAGTACATGCAGATATGACCTTAACTCATAACTCTGATGCTGACCTAGTTCAAACTGAAAATGGTTCACATGGAAATAAAAAAATGATCTTACATAAAATATGTCCGAAAATCATTATCTACACTTTCTAGGTAAGTCAGAATGAGTTAGAGTTAGATGGATTTTATTAAAAAATTATAAAAAATGTAAATGAATATCACAGAAAACTCTTGCCTGATACAAAAAAACTGAAATGGTATTTAAATTCAGGATGACTATTTAACTCATGCCCCAAATGGGAGTCAATGACCAATCACGTTTCAATGATTTCTGTTTTACAACCAATCAGAGTCGTGTTTCACGAAATATTTATCAGTGTTATAATTACCATATATTAAACAAAGCTCCTCCTTTTTAATATTCTGAACAGGTCTGACCGTTATTTTGCAGTGACTGAGCCTATAAGAAATACGGCTACCAGATTGTATATATAGTGCATACATGTCAACATTTGTAGCAATTTATAATAATAATGAGAATGTTCACACATTGTGTATTGTTTTGTATTTTTATTTGTCCCGTGCATATTCACTTATGGTTTTCTTTCTGTTTTTACAGACTGTGATGTGGTATCGGTCACATCTTTCCTTGCACATCTCGCATACACATGTGTCTTCTGGTACGTGATATGTCTTCTTGGTACATATTCTGTGGTGGAAACCGTGTACCGCCATCCTGGTCACCAGGTGTCGCAGCTCGTAGTTCGCCGACATCCAATTGTTGTTTGCCATCGCCTCTGTGGAGTAGAATTCGTCCCAGATCTCGTCTTGTTTTCCCCTTCTGTTGTGTAGTACCTTTGCTGCTGCCTCTGTTGTAGCAATTTATTATACCACCAAAAAAAAAAGAAACCACTGTTTGACTTTCTTAAATGTATTTTTTCCCAGGTAATAATCCAGAAAAATATAATTGTAATATTTACATCATACGACATCAGAAATGAATTAATATACAGATTGATGTTTCATTTTTTCTCCACTAGAGAGCATTCTTACAATATTGCGTTCCTTTGGCAATAAATAGTATGATCTGGTTGCAGTGATAAACAAAAGAAGCAGTAGAAGCGTACCTATCGTTTCTCATTTGTTTTCAAACATCGCCGTTTGCATTAGATATATAAATATTTTGAAATAACTACAGTTAAATAATGATTTGTGAGTAAACAGCTTAATTTTATTCGTTAAATAGTCCTAACAAATGCCACTCTTGATTTCCAAATTCTCTAGATAAATTCACTCCTCACTTCGTGAGTCGTGAATTTATCGATAATTTGGAAATCACTCGTGGCATTACTTATGATAAATACTTCTAAAATCCCATATTTTTATTCTAGTAAAAAAGTTCATTTTTGTCGACCAGTGTAATTGAACGACCAGTGTAATTGAACGACGGGACGATCCACTAGCAGAGGAAAACAAATATGAGCCTCCAATTTCAATGGAATGAAATTTTATTTATTTACTTATTATACAGGGAATGATTGGAAAGCATTAGCTCAGAATAGGGATGTATGGAGAGCTTATGTCCGCACGACCATGAACCTGCGGGTTCGATAGTGCCAGCGAGTAAGTAAGTAAGTACTTATGTACAGAATTTTAACGTTTACACAGCTTTCTGTTCCTAATGTTTTACTTTCCTTCTCCACTCGCCTCTATCCATCATTATACGTCTTCCATTCCTCTTGTTCTCGTTCCAGTTCTTATTTCTTGCATCCACGAGTTTCGAAATCTCCCTTTCGTTCTTCCTCCAGGTGGACACTATTAAAATGTTTTCTGGCTAACTTTTTTCTTCATGAATTCTTCTTATGTGCATATATATATATATATATATATATATATATATATATATATACATTATTTTTAGTATTTTCAAACAGATTAGTAAAAAATATCCCGCATTAACCAATGAGGATATGGTGAAAATAACATCAGAATTTATTGGTGAGTCAGCATGGAACATAAATTCTGCTCACAATAAAATTGTACCGGTAAATAAAGGATATCTATCGACATCATGGAAAAAGCGTAAAGTTCTAATTTTTGTCATAAATAAATAAATAAAAATAAAGGAACTTCCTAATTATATTGTATTTAGTTTTATTTTCCGTAAATTACGATGTTACCTAAGAACAATATTTCTATCGATGACAGTTCTGCACACAATTCAGTCATATGGCGGGTAAAAGTAGCACCACGGTTCCCTCAAAAAACACAGAATCCGTGGAGTAATACCTTATGCAAGTTTGTTTACAATACAACTGGAACTTAGCTCGGAATAGTAAAATTGAGTATGTTTATTTTCCAATAAATGTCATCATCATCTTCTTCTTCTTCTTCTTCTTCTTCTTCAAGGTATGGGCCTGTTGGCCCGTTCCGCTCCCCGGTCCACTATATGCTGCAGGTGCAGGTCGTCTTTCCAACGACGTTTTGGTCTACCTACATTTCTTCGGCCTAGAGGTTTATAATGAAGCAGCTGTTTTGATAAACGATTATTTGGCATTCTTTGTATATGTTCAAACCAATTAAATTTATTTCTGTGTATTCTCTCGTTTATATTATATATTTGTAATTCATCTCTGATATCTTGACTTCTCTTTTGATCTCTTAGAGATACACCTGTAACCGATCTGAGAAATCTCATTTCTATTGTCTCAATTTTATGTTATCAGAGATCGTTAAAGGCCAAGTCTCAGACCCGTATGTTAACGTTGGAACGGCTACTGTATTGTAAAATTTTAATTGAATTTCCCTTGTGTTCTTATTTCTCAAATATCTTCTTATTGAACCACATAGCTGTTGAAATTTCCATAATTTCTTCTCCATGTCCAAATTTTGTAGGTACGATATCATGCATCCCAGATAATTGAAACAAGTTACTTGTTCAATTATGTTTACTCCAATTACAATTTTTGTCCTTTTATGCTGAGTTCCAATAAATGCTATTGAGTTTGTTTTCTCTGTTGATATCTTTAAATTATAGTCTTATATTTGTTTCCATAATTTATAAACTGATTTTTGGAGTTGATAAAATAAATGTATATACGGTAATTGAATTTCAATGCATTACTATGTGTAACATACTTATTAATGCAACAAAAACAATTTCCTTTGTCAGCCATAAATTAAGGAAATGTTTTAAATTTAGCCTTTGAAAAAAAAAAATTATAGAATTCTCAGTCATTTCAATTCTCACTTTCCAGCTTCCATATAATGGAGGTCACTTCCTGGAAGGCTATCGACTGCCTTTATAATCAAGTGCAGTCTCCATTTTTCTTCATATCTTCTTATTACTGCATTACATTTTGCTCTTTCAATTGCTTTCTAACGCTTTTGATTTCAATTATACCAATATATATCTAAATTCCAACCTTAATAGTAAACTTTTGTGTTGTTTGTAGTCTTCTACCTTATGATACCAAAACTAAATTTAAAAAAAATGCATTTTATAAGAAGGGCCGCAAGAATTTCAAGAAGAGAAAAAAATTAGAAACTCAGTTATAAGGGAGAAAATGAAGATTGAAGACACTATTTTAGATTATATTAAAACTCAGCAATTAAGATGGTACGGACATGTCCACCGAATGGAAGAGGATCGACTACCAAAATCTGTTTTGGAATGGAAACCTGAGGGAAGACGAAGCAGAGGAAGATCTAAAACCTCCTGGAGTCAGAGAATATGTTTATATATGAAGGAGAAACATCTACAATCAGGAGATTGGATGGACCGACAAAATTGGCTATTAGGAATCGGACGATGTCAAAGACATTAATCAACTGATGATCTCTCTAAAATAAACCAAATAAAATACACAACGAAAGCATATATATATCATAGTACATTCACGAATTTAGGCCATTTGTTAACCTGTTTCGGCCTCAAGAGAAACACCATCCAGAAGTCTTTTGAGTGGACGTCCTGGTCTTCTTCTTCCTGCAGGTTGATATCTTAACATTTGTTTGGGTATTCTGTGATCTTCCATTCGATGAACATGCTTCAAAATGTAAGATATTATGGCGATTTATAAATACTTAAATAATAAATTTATGATTAAAGATTAACATTTTTAATTTATTACAACTATATACACATTTTAGAAATGGCTAATGTTCGCCCCATTGGTCGAAATTTGACTGCAAATAACGTCACTGCATTTATTATCTCACTTTATATTGTATTAGGCGTTGTTAGTTTTAAATTGTATTTTATTTTATTTGACATTGTACTGCATGTTTTATTATCATCATATATGTATTTAGCCCACCCCTGTGGTCTCGAGGTAACGTGCTGCCTTCTCACGCAGCGGGCCCGAGTTCGATTCCCGGTCGGGGCAGGCTCCTGGGTGAGGTGTTTTTTGAGGTTTTTCCTCACCTGTAAGACAAATGTCAGGAAGCTTAGGGCCCAATGGTCCCCGAAAATCATCCGGCCATCATCATCATCGATTTGTCATGGCTACATCTAAAAGAGAGAAGAAAATCGCACTGTCTAATTCTCCTATTTAAGATCCTACATACCTCGATTCCCAATTATTTATCATCCCGTTTCCAGTATCTATCCTCAAACCATAACTTAAACACAAGATCACAACATAGTCTCTTACTTAATATACCGCAACATAGGACATCACATCACTCCATGTCATATACCATCTCCACTTCTCGCAACTGGAATTCCCTACCACAAGAAATAAGGGGCTGCCGGACATTGACATTTTTTAAAAGAAATCTAAATTTATATTTGCTCTAAACTCGACTTCATTATTATCCAGTGTAAGATATATATATTAATTGGTGTTTCCCGTATAATGTATCATATTTATATTATTATTATTATTATTACTATTATTATTATATCGTATCATTATTGTTATTACCCTATGAAATGTTGTTTGTACATGACATTTACATTGCTACACTTATTGTATCTTTAACTGTTTATAATTAGTACAGTGTATATCTATATTTGTCGAATATTTATTTGTATTTGTGCTGGTTGAGTGGAAGAGAGGGCCTTATGGCCTTAACTCTGCCAGAATAAATAAAGTATTATTATTATTATTATTATTATTATTATTATTATTATTATTATTATTATTATTATTATTATCATCCATCACCGGTGTGCAAAGCAACGGGAAGCTACCACACCTATAATTCCCTAGTAAAGCTGCAAAGCAGAGCATGAAAATGCTATGATATCAGTTGAAAGACATACCTTCGGGCAGAATTACTATGGATATGGATGGATATATGTATATAAAAAGAAAATCAGTTGACAGAATTTATTTTATGTCATAGTACTGTCTCCTAAATGTATATATATATATATATATATATATTTTGTTTTCCCTCTTCCTTTAACAAAAATGTTTTAAAGTATATATTACTGTAAAAGCCCGTATATTGGTTAATTTTAGGTTTTGACAGTAATTCTTAGCTTAGATTATCTTAGGTTAGATTAGGTTATCTTAGGTTTTACTGGAAGATCTTAAGATTTACCGTAGTTCTGTAACGCGATAGTGCATTTTGTCGTACTAACAGCAATGGTGACCATGATTAAAAGATGAACTTCCTACATTTCGGGGTTGCCAACCTAAATAACTATACTGTAACATTACATATTACAAACCTCGTGCGGAAAGTAAAACCACTGCAATTTATGTATACTACCTTCTTTATACTATTACCAATTATTACTTTATTGTAACGGACTGTCAACAGCACGTACGGCTTACTGCCCGTGCGACCCATATTTCTAAATAATATTGTAAATATCTTACTTTTTGTCTAATAAAGTCCTACTACTACTACTACTATTACTACTACAAAAAATATATCCAAATGACAGTATTAATATACATTATACGAAACAAATCACTGCATTTTAAATGAACTGAACTTTACTTGAAACAATATAAAACAATAAATACGTATTTGCCGTCATTTTATTACTGGTTGGCGTCACAGCCTGCTTAGTTTCAGATAATAAACATTACCCACACTGTTAACGTTAGTCAATTGTTTATAATGAACGCAAATATTTTCAACAAAAATGTTATTATTTTCCTATTATTTATTATTTTGAAAACACCATCGCGCAAAAATAATGTACAACGCACGTTTGTGAAGTGTTTTACAGAATCTCAAAAATAAAAAAATCTCGCTATCGCTCGGTTTTTAAACACTTCCACGCTTCTGTAAAAAACACTTCCCAACCTCGCATCGTAATATACTATTATACGGTTTGTATTATTTGTGAAACTGAACTACGCCCGAGCACGAACACTTGCCCATTCGTGTGTCAATACTGCGTACAACATTTATTTATGAATAACAATTGTTCATATTCTTATCTATCCACTAAGGGTCAATTTCGCCAACAGAGGTAACTGTTATATTGACTTAGACTTTCACGCCCGGAGTTACTATGATGATCTTGTAGAAGATTTCCGGGCTGTTGGCCGTGGTCTTGAGGCTAGAACATCAGACAGCAACCTCATTGGTGCAATGGAAGACCCTAATGCTAACCAACCAGAAGGCAGATACAATTTACGAAGTAACGGACCGCGCAGAGAACACGTCACGGATAAATGTACAAATAGAGCAGGTAGTCGACAGAATTGTCAGAGAAGCTTCAACGCCGCGCTTCCCTATCCTGGACTCTCCCACAAAGGCGAACTGGCATCTGGGCTTAGAGGCACTTAATAAACGACAGAATTCATCAATTTCCTTCGACATTTTTTAAAGAAACTGGGCTGAAGAGGGCAACCATAAGACCCTAACACAGTCTGAAGGCGTCAGAAATATCTCTGCGCTTTCAATTCTACTCCTATACAAAATTGCCAGTCTCAAGACATCCCTTGAGGATGCCGGACGCAGTCTCTGGCGAAACGTTGGGGAACTACAAGCCTCAAGACCACGGCCAACAGCCCGGAAATCTTCTACAAGATCATCATAGAGGTAACTGTATTACGCTACTTTTCCCCGTGTATAATGCATAGATTAAACTGGCGTAACACAGTTACCTCTGTTGATGAAACCGACCCTCAGTGTGAAATAATAAACACGAAAGGTTTAGTGAGTATGGATTAGACAGAAATTAACTAAAATTAATTAACATACTATATTTCCATTCTGCTTAAAACAAGTTATGGACATTGTAACTTAGGTGATAGCTGTCCATGGAGGAAATGTGCAATTTAGTTATGAAAACAGTAAATTTAATAATTGTATCGCCACAGGCACAATTCAATGCTGTTCTTGAAAAAAGCTACAGACTAAATGCCCATGTCAGATTATGCTCGCGGCTTGTATAACTTTCGAATTATCCGCATACCTAACCGATAGCTATGTGTTAAAAATTCACATCGCTAATTTTGAATTTTAAATTCAGAATAACGCACAGTACCTTGTGGGGAAATAAAATATAGGTCAGGCCAAACTAAATATCTATCTTACTGTATGTGTTTTAACAATTTATTGCAAAACATTTCTAATTTCAGTATTTTACGACATTATATATAAAATGTGGCCTCTCACCTTTGCTCTTAATCATATAGGCCTATATGGATAGACTACTTCAAGAATAACAAGAGATGAGACACGGTTCTTTTCAGATTCATATAAACTTGAAAATAGACTCCCTGCTTTTGGTAGGTGATTTGGTAGGTGATTGCTCCCACAGAAACAGATTAACAGTATAATATAAATGCAAAAAAAGATAGCCTACAATATGGAAATCAATACAAACAACGAAAGTGCTGGTCTTTTGGGGGAAATACCCTATACCTAGCAAAACTTTAGAATAGAATGAAATTTTAGGACGAGTAAATTAATTTAATTACTTGGGATATAATTTATTATTCTACCAGTTATATTATATGGATGCAAAACATGGACTCTTACTTTAAGGAAGGAGGGGAGATTACGAGTATTTGAGAATAAAGTACTTAGGAAAATTTTTGGACCAAAGAGAGATGAACAGACAGGAGAATAGAGAAGACTTATAACAGTGAACTACATGGTCTTTATAGAAAGCAAGATATAATAAAAACAGTTAAGTCTCGTAGACCGCAATGGGCAAGACATGTGGCACGAATGGGGAATGAAAGACGTGCATGGAAGCTTCATGTAGGAAAACCAGAGGGAAAACACCCTGTTGGTAGACCAAGAATGAGGTGGGAGAATAACTATAACTATGATTTGAGGGAAGTAGATTATATTGGGAATGATTGGAAAACATTACCTCAGCATAAGGAAGTATGGAGAGCTTGTCCGCGTGGCCATGAACCTATGGGTTCGATAGTACCAGCGAGTTAGTTATAATTTATATTTTCAAGAAGATGCTGATTAAGCAAAGAAAATCACAAATTCCACAAAAAAAAGGGGATAATTAATAATATTATGAAACCATATTTAGTACAAAGGAACACAAGATTACGACTTTATAAGGTTCTCGCAAGACCAGTATTAAGATATAGTAGTGAAGCATGGAAATACGAAATGAGATTAATGCAGCAAATGAGATGCGATTTATGCGCCGTACAGCAGGCTATACAAAGTGGGACCATAATATATATGAGCAAATTATGGAAGAGGAGTGTAGAGCCCTTTCTTCACCAAATACAAAGCTACCAGAACAACTGAAAAGCCCATATTTAACGAATGTCGTCTCATATAATTCCAAAAGCTATGCTTCATTACTACCCTCGAGGCAAAAAATCTCTGGGACATCCAAAAAAGCTCATCATCATCATCATAGTACATTCACGAATTTAGGCCATTTGTTGACTGTTTCGGCCTCAAGAGAAACACCATCCAGAAGTATTTTGAGTGGACGTCCTGGTCTTCTTCTTCCTGCAGGTTGATATCTTAACATTAGTTTGGGTATCCTGTGATCTTCCATTCGATGAACATGTTGCATCCATCTTGACTTATAATCAGAAATTTTGTTTTCTAAAGATTCCATGTGTAATTCTTCTAAGATGTCTTCATTTTTTTTTGTGATCTAGTAGTGTGTATCCTGCAGTCCTCGGTAGATATCTCATTTCAGCAGATCTAAGTCTCTGTATATCCTTCTGTTTCAACGTCCATACTTCGCTACCATACAAAAGAGTTGGAAGAGCCAGTGTTTTATACACTTTCAGTCTTGAATGCTTTTGGACTAACTGTGGCTTGAAGATAGAATTTATTAACCCTAAAATTCTTAAAAATTTAGATATTTTTGCATTTACATCCTTTTCTTCTTCATATGAGATATTGCATCCTAGATATGTAAAATTATTCACCTGCTCCAAAATTGTATTGTCCAGTACAATTTTACTTCTGACAGGATCTACACCTTGAAATGCCATAATTTTTGTTTTTTCTGTAGATATCTTTAATCCATATTCTTCTGTAATTTTGTTAAGTTCATACAGACCTTTCTGTAGATTATCTTCGGAATTTGCTATTTTTATTTGGTCATCTGCAAACAATAGGGTGTTTAATTTTCTATTTTCTGATATTCTTATTCCAAATTTATATGTTTTGTTCCAGCAACATATTAGCTCTGGATGGAAAATTCCTATTTGAGACCGTAACAGGCCACGTGTGGCTAATACTTGCATGGATGATTGTGATGAAGATAAAATGTCTTACGAAAGCAACATTACAGTACCATGAACTGTAATATTCATTCACTTTTATCATCTTATGAATAACTCAAATATGTAATTAGTAAATTATTATTTATACGAAAACAAGTGGAGTGGAAATTATATGGACCCAAGTCCTTATTGCCAATATTTATTTTATTGGACAGTCAAATGAAGTCATTAATTTTATATTAATTAGCTAACTGGCTGGCAATATCAAACCCATAGATTCATGGGTGCGCGGATAAATTCCTTTCTGAGTTAATGTTTTCCAATTACCTCTTGTATATTCTATTTCCCCCCAAATCATTGTTAATGTAACTCTCCCACATTCTTGGTCTACCAACTGGGCGTTTTCCCCTCTGTTTCCCTAGAAGAAGCTTACATGCCCCTCTTTCACTCTCCGAATTCCTGCAGGAGGTCAAAGGGATCCGATGTCAATGGTAGGAGAAAGACTTCTATGAAAGAAGGCTCAAAAAAAATGAAAGAAAGAAAAATACTTCTGAAATAATAAATAGAATTAGAAAAGATCAACACTGGAGTAAGACAGGGATGTGGACTTTCACCGGTGCTTTTCATTATATACATGAATAAATTAATAAATGAATGGAGGAAAACACAACGAGGATATATACCCATCAATAGGAACCTCAAACTCGATGCTATTCTTTTTGCAGACGATTTAGCTCTTCTGACACTTTCCGAAAATGATTTGCAACGATCAATTTATAATTTACAAAAAATAGGTGCCAAATTTAATATGGAAATATCAATTAACAAAACTGAAATTATGGCATTTCATGGGAAGGACCCCATACAAAGTAAAATCTGTCTCCAGGATAAAATTTTAGAGAGATCTAATCAATTTAAATATCTTGGATATTATCTCTCTATCTGGGATGAAAAGGATATCCCTGAAAAAGTTACTAGTTATAATAAAAGTTTGGGAATTATTAATCAAGTTATGAAACCATCCCTTGTACAAAAAAACACCAGATTACGTTTATATAACACTTTGGCTAGACCAGTGTTGACCTATGGTAGTGAAGCATGGACACTAAGAAAACAACATGAAAGCAGAATAACGGCTTGTGAAATGAGATTCATGCGCAGAACAGCGGGTTACACCAGATGGGATCGGAAAAGGAACACCGATATCTTAAAAGAATTGAAGACTATGCCAATTTTGGAATATATTAAACAGTACCAACTAAATTGGAAACACCATCTTGAAAGAATGAGTTCAAATCGGATCCCCAAAGCTGTTTATAATTATATACCAAGAGGACGAAGATCACTGGGCCGTCCTATGAAACGCTGGAGGGAAAATTTTCTATAGGATCGTAACAGGCCTTGGCCTAATACTTGGAAGGAAAGAGGAAGAAGAATTATTCCTCATCGTAATCCTTTTGTAACAAACTTAGCGTGGAGCCCTTGTTACGTTCCTTCATTCCTGCGACATGTCTGCACAAGATTTAATAATCAATGAGTTGGTGTTTACTTGATGAAAATCCATATTTATTAATTAAATGAAAATAAAACTTAGTTTTATTTGATTTTCATATTCATTAAGATATAATTCAGTGACAGCTGTTTCGGTACACTGTACCTTCTTCAGACATGTTAACAAATTATGAATTGTGTTATTATAGTACATATCAACTGATCTAAGCAACAATACAACAACAATTTATTTAATTTTTTTAAATTTAACAAAGGCGATTCATTTAAATCAAGTTGAGAATTTAACAGTTTATTACTATTTTTCAATTTATTTATTTCTACAGCCTCCAAAAGGTCCAACTTTTCTTACCCTTATCACAAACATGTAAAATTTCAAAATTTGGATCGAAACAATGATTAAATTGGAATATGCTACGCCTAAATACATGAAAAGTAATGTGCTTTTATGTTTATTTTTGGCGTAGTAGCGCACGCCGGGTATTAGCTAGTGTCTTAATAAATTATCTGGAAATAAAAGTGAGAAACAGTAAAATGTACAGTTCGTCAACAAGCCATTCGTTCGATTATATGTAAATTATTTTACGTAGATCACTTAATTTTATTCGTGAAATAGTGTTAATCAATTTAACTCGTAATTTTGATATTCTCTAAATAAATTCTCTCAAATTTGTTGCCTGTACATTCATTAGATTAGATTAGATTTATTTGTCCTGGTGGAGTTAAGGCCATGTGGCCTTCTCTTCCACTCACCAGGACAAACATATATTACATCAGAATATAACAATCTTAATTAACTCTAATATTAAACACTAAGTAAAAATTTGATCAAAAGATAATATCTAATATATTACGATCTATAATACAACCAGTTAATATTAGTTAAAATTAAGACTAAAACTAATAATAAAATGTGTACAAGCAAGACATTAAATTGTCCCTGTCTAGTGTATATAAAAAACAAATGAAAATAATGAGATATAGAAAATTAATTTTACGATTATACAATATTTAAAACAAAACAAATAAAAACATTTATTCTTAATATCATTTTCATAAATAATTAAATATATTAATATTGCTAAAAGAATATTATCAGTGAGGTGTATAAGTTAGTTTGTTATTAAATAATTCTTTAGTTTGTTTTTGAAGGATGTTATAGTTTGACAATCTCTGACATAGGACGGAAGGGAATTCCATGTTTTGGTAAGTGAGACCGTAAAAGAAAATGAATAATATACAGTGTGATGAGGAGGGATATAAAGGACAATGTGCTGATGGGATCGAGTGTCAAGATTATGTGTGTCGGATAGTCTGATGAAGCGGCGTGATAAATAATTAGGCGATGATGTGTGAAGTATTTTATAGAGAAGGGATAGGGAATGGACAGTTCTACGATCTCTTAGACGAAGCCACGATAATTGTTCCAGGGACGGTGTAACATGGTCAAATTTGCGAATACCACAAATAAAACGTGCGCAAGAATTATGAACACGTTGAATCAGTAGATTTAAAAAAAACTCTTGGCAATTATACAGATAATCAATTGCGACGTGGTAGGAAATAAACTTTACTGCATATTAAATTTAGTCCTCTATCATTTTTATTATTGGGTACAACTTGAATAAGTAAGATTCACGGTTTGACGTCATTTTGCATAACTCGGCGAGGCACTCAATTGGAGTATCCCCACATGCAGTCAGCACCCCATAGACTCTCATTTCAATATTTATAACTGCACATCAATTCAATTCCACTGGACACAAACACATCATTCACAAACAAACAAATTGAAGCTATGTTCTCTCCCTCAGGACTTCGTTATTCTCGTACAGTTTTACAATCATGTACCTGCCGGCTGCTTGTCTATGTAATTTCCTAACTTTTGTATTCAAGACTGTCCGACCCACCAACTTTTGAAAAATAAGCTTGCTGAATCTTTCTTAGGTAATACAATACATACTCTAATACTGTGCAAATTTGTATAACGTTTTATAGTTCAAACTTACATTCTATACTAATTCTGCCCGAGAGCAGGTCTTTCACTGCAATCATATCATGTTTATGCTATGCTTTGCAGCTTTACTAGGGAATTATAGGTGCGATAGCTTCCCGTTGCTTTCCACACCGGTGAAGGATGGTGATTATAATGATAAGGATAATGATGATGATGATGGCCGGATGGTTTTTGGGGACCGTTTGGCACTACGTTTCCTGATATTTGCCTTACACGTGAGGAAAAACCTCGAGAAAACCTCACCCAGGAGTCTATCCCGTCCGGGAATCGAACCCGGGCCCGCTGCGTGACAAGACAGCACGCCACCTCGAGACCACAGTGGTGGGCTCTTTATTCTCAAATATAAGTAATATATTCTTCTCCCTTAAATTAAAAGTCCATGTTTCGCACCCATATAACTGGAGAATAACAGTTGTACACATTTTTATTTTTAATGTTTTTTGGGAGAAGTTGGGGACGACAAAAGTCACTGTAATGTATAATAGAATGTATTTCCAAAATTGAGTTTAAGTTTAATTGCTTTGTGCCTATATTTAATTTGTAATGATTGTAATAGCAATCATAATAATAATAATAATAATAATAATAATAATAATAACTCCTAATAATGGCGCTACTACTCATAATCCTGATAATAATCATAAGGATGATAATACTCATAATAATGATTATAATACTAATGATACTGAATCCTAATAATAATAATAATAATAATAATAATAATAATAATAATAATAATAATAATAATAATGATAATGATAATGATAATGATAAAATAATAATAATAATAATGATGATAATAATAATAATAATGATAATAATGATAATGATAATAATAATAATAATAATAATAATAATAATAATTAATAATAATAATAATAATAATGATAATGATAATAATAATAATAATAATAATAATAATGATGATAATAATAATAATAATGATAATAATAATAATAATAATGATAATAATAATAATGATAATGATAATAATAATAATAATAATAATAATAATAATAATAATAATAATAATAATAATAATAATAATAATAATAATGATAATAATAATAATAATAATAATAATAATAATAATAATAATAATAATAATAATAATAATAATAATAATAATTGTATTTTTTCTAACACTTCAACACATCGCGTCTAGAATTGTTGGTTATACTGTAGTAATGGCCTCGGATCGGAGCTTTTACGAACGACGCACGTCTGATTTGTAGATATTCTATTTCATTGAGGGCGCACTATGAAAACATACGGCGAACGTTATACAATCAACCCAGAGTTAACCGAACTGAACAGAGATTTAAGAAAGCAATTAAATGTATTATCTAAACATATTAAAATTATAAATAAGTAACCTATTTTGGTTTATATTATTATTATCATCTAATCTGTTCAATTACTTTCTTCAGTTTGCGCTGCTATGGTGTATGCTGAGATCGAAGAAACAGGGCGGTTGATAGTTTTTAATATCGGATTTCAGATAAACCTCCACTTCTAATTGCTGGATTTCGCCCATTTTCGCACAGTGCCTACCTCGGTTTATCTTAATAGGATATGCTGAGTTGCGTTGTGAAACATTTAAAACTGTGACCACTACAACGATTTTTCAATGTTCACTTCAGGTGAACTCCTATACCTAATTGTTTTAGAGGGTGCAATTGTGAATCTAAACCAACAGCTGACTCAATCAGGCACACACAAAAAAAATCATCAAAATCGGTCCATTCGTTTAGGAGGAGTTCAGTGAGAAACACACGCCCAAAAGAATTATGTATATAAAGATATTCATTTAGAAACAGACAGTATAAAGATATTTTTTATATCATTATCCTTTACATTGATAGACTTAAGTTGAAATCAATACGCCTAGAAGCTTCGACCTCCCCTATATAATTTTCCTTTACTCATAATAATGTATGTAATTCATAACACTGATTCAATACTATAAGTTAATATTCGTGTTTTACAATGTATAGTATAATATTGTTACAACCCTAACATGCCTTTGTGGCGAAATAGGGTTTCAAAATATTTGGAATAATAACACTGAGCAACAAGAAATAAACTTTCTTTTCGTCTCAGAAATAAAAATATATGATTCTGATAGTATTTTTTCTCCTGAATTCAAATATATCGGGTTTTCTCCATCACGCAAGGTTTCCGAGAGACGCAAACACTAATATTTTCTACATTCGTAACTACACAATATTCGAACATTCGGACTCACATAGAATGTAAGAAATGACGATTTTCTGCTATGTTTCGCCTGTGGAGCATCCCTCCTGATGGTCCAACAATAATCGGCCAGCATATTAGGATTCCATTTGCCTTGATATATCTTTTCCATAGCTGAAATCCCCTGATGAAAGTGTTCCCCGTGCTCATCGCTCACTGCGCCAAAATTTTCCGGGAAGAAATCTAGGTTTATTAAAATAAATAATTTAAATTCATTAATTGAAATTTAAAATAATTGAAGGTGTTGGAGAAATTCCGAATACATATTTGAAAACACGATAAAAAACTGCATTAAGTACTCATGAGACAAAATCATGTTGACCAGTGTTATAGAATTAAACTCTAAGATGCTTTGTAATATGTTCTATGTTGAGGCGCTTTAACCAAGAATTTATAATGTGATCGTGTGTTGGAGATTAGATAATGGAAAAACTAGATTAGGTTTTTTTTACAATGTATATAGAGAAAGATTTGCGTTTAGATCGGCAATTGCTCAGGTAGCTCAGTTGGTAGAGCACTTGGTCTAGAGAACCAAGGGTCCCGGGTTCAAGTCCCGGTCTGAGCGTATAATTTTTCTCTTCAAATATGATTCATCCATCATTGAGATGTACGAAATCAATAATAAAAACTTGGAAAAAGCCGTACTGGCTGTAATGTATAATTCCCAAATATGTCTTCTTAATAAAGGAGCCGCCATTTGCAAGATAGAAGCATGGCTTCACAGCATTTGGTGGATGGGAATTACATTGTATATAGAGAAAGATTTGCGTTTAGATCGGTACTTGCTCAGGTAGCTCAGTTGGTAGAGCACTTGGTCTAGAGAACCAAGGGTCCCGGGTTCAAGTCCCGGTCTGAGCGTATAATTTTTCTCTTCAAATATGATTTATCCATCATTGAGATGTACGAAATCAATAATAAAAACTTGGAAAAAGCCGTACTGGCTGTAATGTATAATTCCCAAATATGTCTTCTTAATAAAGAAGCCGCCATTTGCAAGATAGAAGCATGGCTTCACAGCATTTGGTGGATGGGAATTACAATGTATATAGAGAAAGATTTGCGTTTAGATCGGTACTTGCTCAGGTAGCTCAGTTGGTAGAGCACTTGGTCTAGAGAACCAAGGGTCCCGGGTTCAAGTCCCGGTCTGAGCGTATAATTTTTCTCTTCAAATAGCTTAGGTAGTTTGAAATATGAAAAATCCTGTAGAGGCAAAACAAATAATATTATGAAATAACAATGATTAAATTTATTAATTCATTAAATATTTTAATTTAAAATGAATAAGTAAATAAAAACATAATATTGAGTAAGGTTGGCTCGGAATAACTAAATAAATAAATACATAAATTGAAACGTATTTGGTCATTAAAATGCAAATAAAGAAATAAGTTACTGAATAAAAAAGCCCACAATAAGAGCACCGGAGTGGAAAAAACAAGTCCTCAAGGTATTTCGCAAGTGTGCTGCGTTAAGAGACTTGATTGAACCCAGTTCGAAAACTTGATATATGACGACACATCTATTTCATATTCAGTGCAATATAACTTGTTCTGCCTTAATATCACTAATAGAGACGTAATAGATTAGAATCTATTTCACCGCTTGGATGAGCTTCCCAGATTCCGGCCAAATACACATTAAAACTTTATTTATATTCGATATTGCTTCTAAATGTATGTAGACATAAATACTTTATTAGCACTGACAAGGGAACTACGCGACTTTCCCCCTCATTTTCCATATGTGACTTACAAATTTTAGGCATGAGAAAGTAAGTTTTAGATACCTAAAGTAGACAAAATAAACATAAAATTATGCATAAAAAATGCAAAAATATATGCTTAAAATTGGACGGCGTTATGTATCAACCGGCTATGCGGCATTATGTAACATTAGAGGAAAACACGTTTAAAGTTTAAGTCCACCTTCACCGTTTACTGTAGCGCCAAATTAAGAATACTGGATAGTGCAAATTATGTTCCATGTTTGACAGCTATGCATCAACGATCTAAGAGCGGGAACATTTTATGCTGCTACATGATGCAGAATTTAAGTTAGCATTTATTAATATCTGGTTTCATAGCCGTTTCTTGCAAATCAATGAATCTCTGATAGGACTGATGGCGATTACATTTCTCTTTAATAATGAGGCTATTTTTAAAGATTTGGCGCTAAAACTGTGCGTACACACTTACTTCCTGAGCAAAGGAAGACATCAAAATACCATTTTTTAAAATGGCGCTTAGCCGATTGATGCATAACATAGTCGAATTTTAATATAGGTTCCAAATATTAAAAATACTAACTCCACGGCGCGACAAGCATATAAGGTCATTGGCCTACCAACCGGCTGCTGGTATCACATCCAGATGTGTTAATCATAGAGGTGCACGATCATGCAGCCAATATAGCGGTGGCATGCAATCAACATGTCGGGTCTCCCAGCGGTTATAGTTTGTTTTCTCAACCTGGAACCGCTACTTGTTGTAGCTACCCAAATAGATCAGAATGCAGGGTGGGCACCGATCTTATACTGGCCGTTCATGAGAAAATTTCTTCACCCATGATGAATTGAACCAGCGCATGAAAAATGCGGAAATAGGTGCTTAAAATGTTTAATTGAGTTCCAAAAATTGGTAGCGAAGTATGGACGTTGAAACAGAAGGATATACAGAGACTTAGATCTGCTGAAATGAGATATCTTCGGAGGACTGCAGGATACACACACTACTAGATCACAAAAAAAATGAAGACATCTTAGAAGAATTACACATGGGACCTTTAGAAAACAAAATTTCTGATTATAAGTCAAGATGGATGCAACATGTTCATCGAATGGAAGATCACAGAATATCCAAACAAATGTTAAGATATCAACCTGCAGAAAAAAATACCAGCACGTCCACTCAAAAGACTTTTGGATGGTGTTTCTCTTGAGGCCGAAACAAGTCAACAAATGGCCTAAATTCCTGAATGTACTATTATGATGATGATGAAATAATATCTAGAGAAAATAAAAAATACATTATAAAAATTCAAAATTTAGCAGATTCAAAAACTTCTTGAGCTATTCTATGCCAGCGTGCCACCTGTGAACATTCAATCGGATAACAAGTGACCGGTAGCGTCGTGTTGACCAATGTGATTTTTTGAGAATATCTTCCTTGTTTTATTTTAAAACCAGCAGGACGTCAACATGTGTATGCGAGTTAGAACCGATGTTCCAGTAGAGTCAAATGCCAACATGTTAATTCACAAGAATACACATACATTAGTGGGCTAATTAGGGTGAGAAAATGGGCAAGTTAGTGTTAGCTTGAGCAAGTTAGTGTGAGAAAATTGATTTGTTAGTATACCACATTAGTCTAGCGTTCACTTACTTGTTAGCGGGTTTTGTGAATAAGTTGGCTACACTGTCTGAAGCAAGGACTAATACATATTTTAAATTGTAAATATTCCAAATTTATGTTACTTTGAGCTCAACGTATCACTTCATTTTTAGGCATTTCTCAGAATTTTTGGAAAAAAATGCTATTTAACTCATGCCCCAAATGGGAGTCAATGAGCAATCACGTTTCAATGAATTTTGTTTTACAATCACTGACAGTCGTGCTTCACCTCGCTCTTTATCGAATTCTCTTTACCACCTCGTACTTTTATGATAAAGAAAGCTCCTCCTTTTTAATATTCTGAACAGGTCAGAGCATTATTTTGCAGTGACAGACTCTCTAACAAATACGATGAATATAGCAAATAATGAACAGATTCCTTCCAACTACACATTTGATAATTGTGTGTTCAATAAGTAAGTTTTTAAATAATGATTTTATGGAGTTGTTTCCTTAAAAAATAAATTAATAGCCTATAACGTAGGTGTTGCCTTGTCACACAGCGGGCTTGGGTTCGATTTCCGATCGGGCATGCTTCTGGGTGAGAAGCTTAGGGCCCAACGGTCACCGAAAATCACCCGACCATCATCATCATCCTTCACCGGTGTGTGAAGCAACGAGAAGCTACCACACCTACAATTCCCTAATAAAGCTGCAAGCATAGCATGAAAATGCTATTATTGCAGTGAAAGACCTGCCCTCTGACATAATTACTATGGAATCGAATGAATGTTGGTTATTTACAGTTTGATGCATTTCATTTTTTCTCCACTAGGGTGCATTCTTACAATATTGCGATCCTATTTCGCAATAAATAATATGATGAAGTTACAGTGGATAAACAAATTAAACACAACCACACATTTCTGATTTGTTTTCAATCATCGCCGTTTATATTAAACATAAAAGTATCTTAAAATACCGATAACTATATTTAAATAATGTTTTTTGAGTAAACAGCTTAATTTTATTAGTTATATAGTCCTAACAAATGCCAATCTTGATTTCCAAATCCTCTAAATAAATTCACTTGTGACATTACTTATGACAATTATTCACAATACTGTAACAATAAGTTATGTGTTTTTCCAATTTTTATTTCAATTATTTAGGTGTCCCCTAGGTTCCACATACTACCTAAAAATATATTCTAAAAGTTCCAAATACAGTAGTTTCAAAAAGTGCTTGTTAACATTACTCAAGAAGAAAATGTACATTATGATTGAACCTGGGACCTTCAGAATACGAGTCTCAAATACTACCGTGGGAGCTATGTTGTTCCATTGAAGAATCTTATGTAATCTTGAGTTGTAATGGTCAATATTCCTTGAAAGTATATGCCCCAGGCAAGATGATGTTGGGGCTCGATGCAGTGACTTTGGAATCCTGATCTCACTACATTGCTTCCGTTTAAGGCAACAAGTACATCAAGTAATAGTAGTGTATTGTAATAGACTGAATTGCATTACATATTCAATCTCGATAATTGCAAATGATTGCAAGACTAGGGGAGAGACAGATGGTCTATGTTACAACGCCACCCAACATTATCAATTTCCGAATGATATCTTGCATTACGACCCGCAATATTTCCTTTATTTCTGATTGTCCAAATTATTTTCTTTTCTTCTCCTTTTTCTTGGTAGTTCATAATTATATATATATATATATATATATATATATAATAAAGATATATATTCCATTTTGAATATAATAATAATAATAATAATAATAATAATAATAAAACAATAATAATAATAATAATAATAATAATACTTTATTTATTCTGGCAGAGTTAAGGCCATAAGTCCTTCTCTTCCACTCAACCAGCACAAATACAAATAAATATTTGACAAATATAGATATACACTATAATTATAAACAGTTAAAGATACATTAAATGTAGCAATGTAAATTTCATGTACAAACAACATTTTATACGATAATAACAATAATAATACTTGCGATAATAATAATAATAATAATAATAATATAATATAATATAAATATGATAAATTTTACGAGAAACGCCAATTAATATATATATATACCTTACACTGGGTAATAATGAAGTCGAGGTTAGAACAAATATAAATTTAGATTTCTTTTAAAAGATGCCAATGTCTGGCAGCCCCTTATTTCTTGTGGTAGGGAATTCCAGTTGCGAGAAGTGGAGATTGTATATGACATGGAGCGATGTGATGTCCTATGTTGCGGTATATTAAGCAAGAGACTATGTTGTGATCTTGTGTTTAAGTTATGGTTTGAGGATAGATACTGGAAACGAGATGATAAATATATTAAATTCATTAAAAGTATATATTTTTTACAAATGCCCCAGGTTGTCTTTCGACATTCCTGATGTTCTCTCCTGGCATGGAGTTCTTGTAACACACTTCTGAGGTTGGGGCGCCTGGAATGCTGGGTTACGTTATCCCGATGATATGATGGGTGATGATGATGATAGTGGTGCGCCAGGAGAGTCCCTAATCCTAAGCTTAATCTAAGATGAATATGAATGATGATGATTGCGATGGCCATATGATTTCGGGTATCGTTTGGGCCTTAAAGTTTTCCTGACATTTGTCTTACAGGTGAGGAAAAACCCCGATAAAAACCTCACCCAGAAAAACTGTCCCGACCGGGATCGAACCCAGGCCCGCTGCGTGACAAGACTACCTCGAGACCACAGCGGTGGACTCATTGAAAATATATAAAACTATTATTTTCCCAGATATATTGTACGGATGTGAAACATGGCTCTTACTCTAAGGGAGGAGAAAATATCACCAGTATTTGAAAATAAAGTTCTTAGGAAAATTTTTGGACCAAAGAGAGATGAACAGACATAACAGTGAGCTACGTGGTCTTTATAGGAAGCCAGATATAATAAGAACAGTTAAGTCTCATAGACTGTGATGGGCAGGACATGTGACACCAATGGGAAATGAAAGAGTGACATGGAAGCTCCTTGTAGGAAAAAGAGAGGGAAAACGCTCAGTTGGTAAACCAAGAATTAGGTTAGAATGACATTAACAATGATTTCAGGGAAGTAGATTATACAGGAGATGATTGGAAAACATTAGCTCAGAATAAGGATGTATGGAGAGTTCATGTCCGCGCGGCCATGAACCTACAGGTTTGATAGTGCCATTGAGTTTGTTAGTTTAGTTAGTTATTTGCCCATAGATGTCATGAATGGTGTGTGGTCAACATACTGACTCAAGGATACATCTAGCAGATAACTAAAGTATTACTAAAATTATGATGTGAATAAAGTTTGTTTAGAGGCTTTTTTTCAGACTTAAGAATATTTTATAAGCCTGAAAATCTTCATACTCGGGATATGGATGTATGGAGAGATTATTTCCGCCTGGACAAGAACCTACTGGCTCGATAGTTGTTAGTTAAGTGGGAGATATATGAAAGTCAGATAAAAATGTATCATCTTTAATTAGTTCATTTATATGTAATTAAAAATTAATTTGTTAGGGAATTTAATAAATTTGATCCCTACCCAGGGAAACGGGTGAAGACCTCAACGGATAGTACAAATACGCGGTTAGCGAAGAGAAACCATTCCTCAAGGGGACAAATATGAAGACCCATCTCCGGGGTAACAAGTAAAAAATCCTCAACGGTCAGCAGAGTGGAAGATGTGCCTCTTCTGTTGGGGTTAATACAGCAGGCAGCTTGACTTCGTATCGTAGATGGCAGCCCCATAAGATATCGTACCCTGCAAGACGCCAGGGGAAATCAATATATACTCTCAAAACCGTTGTATAAAATGCCGGCAGAAAAAAGGAGACACTTTTAAAATTTTATAAAATAATTGCGGTTCAAACACTACTATATGGATCGGAACACTGGGTCTTAACCAAAAACCAGGAACGAAGAATATAAACGTCAGAAATGAGGTTTCTGAGGAGTGTGGCTGGCTGTACAATAACAGATCGAAAACGAAATGAAAATATACGAAGTGACCTAAATATATTCAAACTACAAGATAGAATTACACAATACAGAGACGAATGGATGGACTATTTCAATAGAATGGATAACAATAGATTTCCGAAACAGATTCTTCATTACAAGCCACTAGGACGAAAAAATTACACCTTCAATACATTACACCTGGTTTTATTTATTTATTTTGCCTGATAGAGTTAAGGCGTAAGGTGTTCTCTTCCACTTCACCAGGTTAAATCATACATATAACAACAATTATGAATTATCTACAAGTTGATTAATGATACATAATATATGTAACGTGGTATTGTTCGCCAGATCCCCTAAACAACTCCAATCAATGCTACAAGAGCTCTCAGAAACTAGCAAAATTGCAGGCCTTTCGATGAACAAAAGCAAGACACAAATTATGTCTAATGGTCCGGAAAACCCAATCAAAGTCGATGGAATGGATCTTCAATATGTAAGCGAGTACATATATCTAGGACAACTACTCTCCTTCCATCAGAAAGTAGAGAAGGAAATAAGCAGAAGAATAGCTCTCGCCTGGAAGGCGTTCTGGTCACTGAAATTTATACTGCTGGACAAGTCACTCAACCGGAAACTCAAAATGGAAACACTACAAACCTGTGTTCTTCCAACACTGTTATATGGCTGCCAAACTTGGAATCTTACTGCCAAACTGAAGTACACACTCCAAGTATGCCAAAGGAAAATGGAGAGGAAAATCTTAGGCATAACTCTGAAGGACAGAATCTCGAATACAACACTTCAAGCGATATCCTCAACAACTGATCCCGCACAACAAGCCATCAGGAAAAAATGGAAGTGGGGAGGCCACGTCGCAAGAATACAGGACGACAGGTGGACAATAAAAACAACCATGTGGGACCCGTACACAGGCAAGAGACAGCGCGGAAGACCAAGACAACGATGGGCTGACATCTTCAAAGAACGAGCAGGGGCGCAATGGTCCAGAGTCGCCAGATGCAGGAAAAGCTGGAGAACGATGGAGAGCCAACTGTGTATTAACTAATCACAGAACAGACAGTGTATACAAACCAAGTGCTACATCCAAGTCAACTTCTCACCACGGAGTAGCTCACCGGGTGACACTCTCAAATAGAGCTTAACCCCTGTACAGGGAGGCCTTTGCCCTAAAGGGACATATCAGGCTTTATTTATTTATTTATTTATTTATAATATATGTAGGCTACACAATATAAAGTTTGGACAATGACACAACTTGTAAACAGAATAACTTCAGTTGAAATGGATTTTTGGAGAAGAGCTGCCAGAAAATCTCGACTGGAAAAAATTAGAAATACAGAAATTATAAAATGGATGAACGCAGAACGAAATATAGGCCCTAATGGATGAGATTGAACACAGGAGGCTAAATTGATATGGACACGTACGAACAATGTAGGATGTAAGACTACCAAAGGCCGTCTATGCATGGAAAATTGAAAGAAGGAACAGAAAAGGAAGACCAAGAACAACCTGGATGAACAACATTCAAAATTCAACGAGGAAATTTGGTGTAACAGATGAAGACACAGAGGACAGAGAACGATGGAAAACTTTAATTAAGGGAAATTTGTGAATGTTTGTTGCAAATTGACAGTATATATGTTAATTACTGTATGTTAATTTTTAATCCATGCTAGTAAAATTCATATCAAATTCTGTTGAGGTGAAGTCATATGATGAAAGTTAAAAATTAAATTGTACCTGTTGGTAGGTGCCGTCGTCCTCAACTTTGTTAAAATAGTGTATATAAATTACTAATTAATTACTAACATTGGTCGGAGAAAACCCTCAATGATGAGGAAAATTCTCAGAATAAAAATAAATAGATATACGCTCCACAATATACAGTTGACAAATGAAAGAAAGAAAAATAGTAATAATAATAATAATAATAATAATAATAATAATAATAATAATAATAATAATAAACAATAACTTATAATTAGTTTAAGCAATTGACTTGGTTTTTGTATGGGAGTGAATCTTGGATTACCACTACCAAACAAAGAAAGTAAAATCCAAGCAGCCAAGATGAAATTTTTAAGAAGAGTAAGGCTGCACTAGAGTGGACCAGATAAGAAACGAGGATATCCGTGAAGAACTGCAGATCTACTCCATAAAAGAAAATATATTTAACAACAAGATACAGTGGAAAGAACATGTAGAAAGAATGGAAGAAAGTAGATTACCAAATAAAATCTTCCATTATTTTCTAAGAGGAAGAAGAGATGCCGGACGTCCTCGGAAGAGATGGTCTTACATATATTAGTGAAGACGGAACAGGCAACTCTTGCCTAAACCAGGAAGTGAAGAAGAAGAAGAATTGACTTGGTAAGAAAATTTTAAAATATAAAGAATAACAAAAGAATAAATGGAACACGGTGTAGGAAGACCCAGTAAAAGATAGACCAATTCTAGCATGAGATCGGAACAGACCTTAAGGTCTAATCCTTGATGCTGCTGATGATGATGATGATGATGATTGGAGAAAATAAATGATTTGATACAGATGGCCGATGGCAGAGGTCGAAGTTTGGTAGCGGTCACCACTCTGGCGAGTACAAAGTGTTGTTCTTTGTGATCTACGATACGAGATTAACATTCTCCTGGAAGCTGGCTACATTTATTTTGTTTCCCATGTTTCCAATCGCCAACGGGCACCGACATAAATTCCAGAGAGGCTACTTACAATTTCATGCAGTCTGCTTCCCTGTTCTACAAGTTCTCATCTTCGCCACTTACCATTCATTACATCTGACTCACAATCGATGGACTTGGTACTGATGGTAGCGGTATATAAAATCACGGCTCACGAAATCTTAATTACTCATTAAATTCTGCCAGGTCAATTCCCCACTAAGCTCTCATTCTTAGTATTATTATTGTTATTACTTTATTATTATTATTATTATTATATTTTATTATTAATAGTATTCGCACTATCAATTTAATATGGAAATATCAATTAATAACAAAAATAAAATTATTGGTATTTCATGGGAAGGACCCCATACAAAGTAAAATCTGTCTCCAGAATAAAAATTTTAGAGAGATCTAATCAATTTAAATATCTTGGATATTATCTCTCTATCTGGGATGATGAAAGAGGATATCCCTGAAAAAATTACTAGTTATAAAAAAAGTTAGGAATTAGTAATCAAGTTATGAAACCATCCCTTGTAACAAAAAAACACCAGATTACGTTTATATAACACTTTGTCTCGACCAGTGTTGACCTATGGTATGAAGAGCCTGGTCCCCATGGACACCCTAAAAGACAACATGAAAGACGAATAAACGGCTTGTGGAAATGAGATTCACGCGCAGAACAGCGGGTTAAACACCAGATGGGATCGCAAGAGGAACACCGCTTCTCTTAAAAGAATTGAAGACTCCGCCAATTTGGAATATGTTAAACAGTACCAACTAAATTGGAAACACCATCTTGAAAGAATGAGTCAAAATCGGATCCCCAAAGCTGTTTATAATTATATCCAAGAGGACGAAGATCTCTGGGCCGTCCTGTGAAACGCTGCAGGGAAAATTGTATAGGATCGTAACAGGCCTTGGCCTAATTTGGAAGGAAGGAAGAAGAAGAGAAGAAGAATTAGCACTTTCGAATCCGTAGGTTTATGGCCGAGCGGACATAAGCTCCCCACACATCTCTATCCTGAGCTAAAGTTTTCAAATCATCTCCTGTATAATCTACTACCAAATCATGGTTAATGTTATTCTCCCACTTCATTCTTGGTCTACCAACTGGGCTTTATCCCTCTGGTTTTCCTACAAAAGCTTCAAAGCCACTCTTTTATTCCCCATTCGTGCCACATTGTCTTGTACACTCCAATCTATGAGACTTGACTGTACTTATTACATCTGATTTCCTACAAAGATCATGTAGCTCACTGTTATGTAGTCTTCTCCATTCGCCTGTCTGTTTCTGTCTCTTCGGTCCAAAAAAAAATCCTAACAAATTTATTCTCAAAAACGCGTAATCTCCATTTTCTCCCTTAAAGTAAGAGTCCATGTTTCACATCCATATAATATAACTGGTAGAATAATAATTTTATATATTTTCAGTTTAAGTAATATTTTCGCCTCCCTTAAAATAAGAGTTCATTTTTCGCATCCATGTAATATAACTGGGAGAATAAGTCCAGTTTTTAGTTTAACTTTTCTTGCCAGCAGTTGTGTCGAAAAGAGTTCCTATAATAAATAGGCTAATAGCACGCATTTCCAGAATTGAGCCTATGTTTAATTTCTTTGTGCATCTCATTCCTGTTTGCGATTATTGTTCCTAGGTATTTGAATTCAGCCACTTCCTCAAAATTTCCCTCATTTATGAGTAACTGTCCATTTTCATTATATAACCTATTTTTATGTGTTGGCATATATTTAGTTTTATTGATGTTTTCTTGAAGTCCCAATGTCTTAGTGTTATTCAATAGAGTGTTTGTGTTGGCCTTTAGTATCTCCTATTTATTATTATTATTATTATTCCATCTATCTTCGGGTTTTTACAGCTGCTGCCGTCTTCCCGTGCCAAACCTCCAAAGCCTACGATCTTGGGCATCTTCAATGCTTAGACCTCTTGCTTGCATTACTATCTTCACGTTTTCCTTCCATGTTAACTTTGGCCTCCCTCTTTTCTTCTTTCTGGTCCGTTGCCATTGATATAGGCCCTACTTGCTTCGGCATCGCTGATCTTCCATTCTTGAAACATGTCCTAACCACTTTAATTCCTTCTCACTTTTTTCCGTCCGGTTTGACTTGATTGGTCTTTTAGAATTTTGTGATTTTTTTAATGTGTGGGGAGCTGGCCCACAGCATAAACCCCCAACCTGGAGGACCAGGAATATTTCTGTCTGGGTTTTCCTCCCACAGCGTTTGAAGATTCCTCTTCACCGCAAGGCAGCGTCATTATTATTATTATTATTATTATTATTATTATTATTATTATTATTATTATTATTATTATTATTCTACTTCATGAAATTAGGCCTTCTGACCTGTTTTCACATCAAGTGGGATTTAATGAATCTTGTTATCTAGTAAATGGGCGTCCAGCTTTTATATTGGTTTGTATTTTAATAACAGCTGGGGGATTCTATCTGTAGGTATTCTTTTAACATGTTCATATTACACTGGTCAACATGATTTTTGTCTCATGAGTACCAATAGTTCTACTTAATGCAGTTTTTTGTCGTGTTTTCAAATATGTATTCGGAATTTCCCGATCACCCACAGTTTTTTTATTGCAATTTCAATTAATGGATTTAGATAGGCCTAATTGTTTTTTAATAAACGTTTTTTTCGTCCATTTGTCCATTGTAAAATAAAACCAAATGAGCTAGCTCAGGAGATTTCAGTTATGGAAAAGATATATCAAGGCAAATGGAATCCTAATATGCTGGCCGATTATTGTTGGACCATCAAGAGGGATGCTCCACAGGCGAAATATAGCAGAAAATCGTCATTTCTTACTTTCTAGGTGAGTCCGAATGTTCGAATATTGTGTAGTTACGAATGTAGAATAGCGTGAATATATGGGTGGGGGTATGTGGGTGTATGTGTGTGTGTTTTTTTTCTAATTTCTTTTCTAGCATTTTTTTTAATATTAATGTACAGAATGAGACTTTTAATTATTTATACACATGGTCTTTTCATGTGAGTGTAGATATGTATTATTGTGATGTAGTGTAGACATAGATTTTACTCATATGTAGCCTGTTATTGTTTTTTTGATACCAGATGTATTTGTTTATATTATGATTAGTTTTATGTTTTTATCCATGGGAAAATAATGCACGTACGGCCAAGCAGGCCCTTGCGTAATGTAAATGCATATGTATTTTCTTTCTTCTAAAAAAAATGAAATAATTTCCATTATCTTATATTAAAGTGTTTGAAATTATAAATTCCTGTCTCTCGGAAACCTTGCGAGATGGAGAAAAACCGATATCATATTTGAATTCAGGAGAAAAAATACTATCAGAATCACATATTTTCCTTTCTGAGACAAAAAAAAGTTTCCTTTTTGTTGCTCAGTGTTATTATTATTATTATTATTATTATTATTATTATTATCATTATTAAATATTTGACTATACTTACTTACTTACTCACTGGCACTATCGAACCCGTAGGTTCACGGCCGCACGGACATAAGCACTCCATACATCCCTATACTGAGCTAATGCTTTCCAATCATTCCCTGTATAATCTACTTCCCTCAAATCATAGTTAATGTTATTCTCCCACCTCATTCTTGGTCTACCAACTGGGCGTTTTCCTTCTGGCTTTCCTACAAGAAGCTTCCATGCAAGTCTTTCATTCCCCATACGTGCAACTAGTCCTGCCCATCGCAGTCTACGAGACTTAACTGTTCTTATTATATCTGGCTTCCTGTAAAGACCATGTAGTTTATTGTTAAGTAGTCTTCTCCATTCACCTGTCTGTTCATCTCTCTTTGGTCCAAAAATTTTCCTAAGTACTTTATTCTCAAATACTCGTAATCTCCTTTCCTCCCTTAAAGTAAGAGTCCATGTTTCGCACCCATATAATATAACTGGTAGAATAATTGTTTTATATATTTTCAGTTTAACGTTTTTTGAAAGGAGTTGGGACATCAAGAGTCTCTGCAATGCATAATAGCACGCATTTCCAGAATTGAGCCTATGTTTAATTTCTTTGTACATCTCATTCCTATTTGTGATTATTGTTCCTAGGTATTTGAATTCAGCCACTTCCTCAAAATTTCCCTCATTTGTCATTAGCTGTCCATTTCCATTATTTAATGGATTTCTATGTGTGACCATATATTTAGTTTTATTGATATTTACTTCCAATCCTAACTTCCTAGTGTTACTCAATAGTGTGTGCGTGTTGTCCTTTAGTATCTCCTCGCTATCGGCCAACAATACTACATCATCAGCATAAACTAACAGCTTATTAATACCATTCAGTATAATTTAACAATATTAATTATTTACGTCAACACGATTTTTAATGCATCTTTCAACATAATTTTGTGTGCAAATTCACTTCTAAGAGAAATCTTAATGGAAAATCCTGTATGAATCTTAATACCCTTTCAAATTTTGATTCCATTCAGTAGATCCTCAGTAAACGTGCTTCATAAACTAAACTTCGACATAAATTATTTATAGCCTTCCAGATTCCCTTATAATGCAGAATAATAGTTTTATTTTCGCTACAGGTTTTTGTTTGAATGCTATTGTCATTGATATTTAATTTATATTGCACTTAAATTACGAGAGTTTTTGTTCTCTGCTTCAATGGACGAAGAATGCATGTGAGCTTGATGGAATGGTTCAAAGGTAGTTATAATTCATAACCGGTCATGTCTAATGAAGATTAAATGTAGATTCTTCGATATGAAATGGCATCTCAAGTCCTTAAAGCAATCACTGACGACATGACATAAATCAGATATTAATCTGTGATCAGTCTATACTCTCTGATGTCTGGAGTAGTATTTCAGGTTAGTTTCTCCATTACACCTGTCCCATAACACATGTCGGTAATAAAAATTATATTTTTAAGTATTTCACAATCTGCTACGCCCTCTGTCGGTATGTTATTGATGTAGGAATCTCCAGGGGGTCTCGATCTCCAGTCCAAGAACACAGCCTCTAAAATTCACAAATATATAACACGGTATGTTTTTGTTCTTGGGATTATAGAGTGCTCTGCAAATTATAAGCAAATGTTAATTACAGGGTATTCCTTAAATCGAGTTAAATATATATAGTACAGTGTGTTTAAAAATATGAAGATTTGAAAAAAAATTGTTTTAATATTTTTTAAATAATAATAATAATAATCATCATCATCATCCGGTATCATGGCAGCTGCCGCCGTCCTCTCTGTCCATCCACTGATCTTCCTCCATTCCTCTGATATTCATAGCTGCTTGTACCCCTTCTATCCAAGTTTTCTTAGGTCTTCCTCTCTTCCTCCTTTCCATTGGGATCCATTCCATAACAATTTTTGGCAAATCTTTGCTCTGGCATTCTTTTACATGACCATACCACTGTAATATTTTCTTTTCTATAATGTCTATGATGTCTGGCTCCTCTTGTACACCCATAATTTCCCTTATTTATTTATTTATTTCGTATTCTATCCATTCTAGATTTTCCAGCTGGTTTTCTTATAACATCCATTTCTGTTCTTAAAATTCTTTTCATTTCCCTGCTAGGAATAATAATAATAATAATAATAATAATAATAATAATAATAATAATAATAATAATAATAAATAATAATAATAATAAATAATAATAATAATAATAATAATAAATAATAATAATAAATAAAATAATAATAATAATAATAATAATAATAATAAATAATAATAATAATAATAAATAATAATAATAATAATAATAATAATAATAATAATAATAATATAATAATAATAATATAATAATAATAATAATAAATAATAATAATAATAATAATAATAATAACCTTTTTATATCCGTCTTCTTCATTTAGAATGGATTTATGTTTAAAAAATTCGTTAATTATTAAAATCATGAAGGCCTTTCAAAACATGTTTCATCCTCGACATATTATTTGAAAATTTCTTGTAATATTAATAATAATAATAATAATAATAATAATAATAATAATTATTATTATTATTATTATTATTATTATTATTATTATTATTATTATTTATTTATTTATATACAGATTTTCAATGTTTACACATCTTTCTGTGCCTGAAGTTTTATTTTACTTCTCCACTTGTCCCTAACCATCCACTCCATGTCCTCCAGTCCTCCTGTTCTCATTCCAGTTCTTATTTTTTTGTATCCATGAGTTTCAAGGTCTTTCTTTCTTCTTCCAGATGGACACCATTCCAATGTTTTCCTGGGCACCAGTTTAATTGCTTGTATCTTATATAATCTACTATTAATTTTTTCTCGCATGACAATATTTTTTTTCTAATTCTAAATATTTTGCTGTTCTAATCAAGCAATCCATTTCTATCAACATAAGTTTTTGTTCTAAGTTTTGTTGAATTTCCAAACTTCAGCTCCAATCTAATATTAATTTTTTCTCGCATGACAATATTTTTTTTCTAATTCTAAATATTTTGCTGTTCTAATCAAGCAATCCATTTCTATCAACATAAGTTTTTGTTCTAAGTTTTGTTGAATTTCCAAACTTCAGCTCCATGTGTGACAGTACTTCTCACTATTGAATTCTATATTTGTAATTTATTTTTCCTGGTTACATGTAAGTTATTTTTCCTGATTATATGTCTGTTCCATAGAACATATTTTATCATTGCTGTTATTGTTCTACCTTCATTTATTCTATTCTTAATATCACTTCCTTGTTTATCCTCTTTATCTACTTTTACCGCCAGATACTCAAATTCTTCACATCCACTAATATATTCCTTCTGATATTTTAATATTAAATCTTCTCCACATCCCATATAAAATTCTGTGTTGTTTTCAAACCCCAGTTATTGTATTCGTCCAATAATCTTCTGAACATAAACTTGAGTCTTCATATTCTTGCGCAATTAAATAATAATAATAATAATAATAATAATAATAATAATAATAATAATAATAATAATAATAATAATAATGTATTGACTTAGGCTTTCACGGCCGGAGTTGCTATGATGATCTTGTAGAAGATTTCCGGGCTATAGACCGTGGAATCGAGTTCCCCGACGTTTCGCCAGAGACTGCGTCTGGCACCCTTGAGGAAGCCAGACGCAGTCTCTGGCGAAACGTCGGGGAACTTCAAGCCTCGAGACCACGATATACAGCCCGGAAATCTTCTTCAAGATAATAATAATAATAATAATAATAAAATAATAATAATAATAATAATAATAATAATAATAATAATAATACTTACTCACTGGCACTATCGAACCCGTACGTTCATGGCCGCGCGGACATAAGCTCTCCATACATCCCTATCCTGAGCTAATGCTTTCCAATCATTCCCTATATAATCTACTTCCCTCAAATCATAGTTAATGTTATTCTCCCACCTCATGCTTGGTCTACCAACTGGGCGTTTTCCCTCTGGTTTTCCTACAAGAAGCTTCCATGCACGTCTTTCATTCCCCATGCGTGCCACATGTCCTGCCCATCGCAGTCTACAAGACTCAACTGTTCTTATATCTGGCTTCCTATAAAGACCATGTAGTTCATTGTTATGTAATCTTCTCCATTCACCTGTCTGTTCATCTCTCTTTGGTCCAATAATAATAATAATAATAATAATAATAATAATAATAATAATTCTATTCCAAAAGCGAAAATGAAATCACTATATCACACATTCAAAGATTGTAGCTCGAATCTCGATAAAATGAACTGAAAGAAAGGAAGCCACGTTTTTATATTTTTTAATTTCTTGTACAGTGAAATGATAACGAAATTCGTGACCATCTTATGAACCTGAAGCTTAAAGTAGATGGACTTAGTTGAGAACAGATATTTAACTGCTGAATGAATAGGTAAGGGAAGACAATGATAGAGCGCAGGGGTGTCACAACCTACATTTATCAAACAAGTGAAACAAATTACAGTTATGTAAATCGGAGTGCATTTTCATTCTTTATTTGCTTTGCAACTTATTGTTGAGGCACCCCAGGGAGCTCTTGCTCAATGTGTCACGATTTTTCACACGTCAACAGATATATAACACAAAGTACACACCGACACAAAAACATATTATCTTCCACTTATGTAATATTCTTCCATATTTGGTAATCTTAATTTACGTCTAGACTGGAATCAATTTTATGGTTGAGAATTTTATATTTAATTCCTATTTTTTCATAATTAGAGTCAGGATTTTTACGTACTAAAAGATTGCAACATATTATTACCAGAAGATAGACTTACGACTGTCTTTTTCTTTGTTTCGCACAAAAAAAGTTGAATAGCATTGTAACAAGTTAGACTTCTGACTGTCTTTTGTTTTGGTTTCACTACAAACAGTTTAATAGTATAATGAAAAGTTATGCGCCTGTCTTATGTTTTAGTTTTACAAACAAACAGTTGAATAGTATTAGGCCTATGACAAGTTAGACTTCTGACTGTCTTTTGTTTTGGTTTCGCACACAAACAGTTGAATAGTATTATACAAGTTAGACTTCTGACTGACTTTTGTTTTAGTTTCACATACAAACAGTTGAATAGTATAATGAGAAGTTATACTCCTGTCTTATGTTTTAGTTTTACAAACAAACAGTTGAATAGTATAATGAGAAGTTAGACTTCTGACTGACTTTTGTTTTAGTTTCACATACAAACAGTTGAATAGTATAATGAGAAGTTATACTCCTGTCTTATGTTTTAGTTTTACAAACAAACAGTTGAATAGTATAATGAGAAGTTAGACTTCTGACTGACTTTTGTTTTAGTTTCACATACAAACAGTTGAATAGTATAATGAGAAGTTATACTCCTGTCTTATGTTTTAGTTTTACAAACAAACAGTTGAATAGTATAATGAGAAGTTAGACTTCTGACTGACTTTTGTTTTAGTTTCACATACAAACAGTTGAATAGTATAATGAGAAGTTAGACTTCTGACTGTCTTTTGTTTTGGTTTCGCACACAAACAGTTGAATAGTATAATGAGAAGTTATACTCCTGTCTTATGTTTTAGTTTTACAAACAAACAGTTGAATAGTATAATGAGAAGTTAGACTTCTGACTGACTTTTGTTTTAGTTTCACATGCAAACAGCCAATAGAGTTTCAGGCTATTTAAAAGAAATTATTTGGAAAAATAAATATCTAAGAAAATATGCTAAAACTAAAATATATAAATCTGTAATCAGACTACTTTGTACATATACAATAGAAACAAGTGATACTCGACGCCTATTGGAAGCATGTCAAATGAAAGTTCTGAGTACAATACAAAACATAACATTAAGATATAACATTAAAAGTGATAAGATAAGAGAAAGTTTACAAATAGAATAAATTTCAAATTGGATAAATAATAGAAGGAAAGAGTGGACTGAACATAAAAAATAATGTCAAACGACAGAATAGTTAAAAGTATTCGGGATAAATTTCCAACTGAGAAAGGAAATAATGGACGCTCGAAGAAAAGATGGAAAGATACAATTGAGACAATCCATTGAAGAGAAACAGACACCTTGTCAACATTGGACGAAAGAAAAAGAGTAAGATAGAAACAGTCCAATAGTAAAATGATAAGTTAGACTTATAGCTGTCTTTTGTTTTGGTTTCACACACAAGCAGTCTAATAGTATAACGAGAAGTGACACTTCTATCTTTTTTTTTGTTTCATACTCAAACAGTCGAACAGTGTTATCAGAAGTTAGACTTCTGTCTTTTGTTTTGGTTTCGTTCTGTAACAGTTGAATAGTTCGCTCTCTAACACTAGAAATAAGTGAAATAAAAATAATAAAAATATGTATTATTTAGCACATATCTATATAAGTTATATGGGAAAATCTTAAAATACATTATTACAATTAGATAGTATAACTACCACAGGATTGATGACCGGGGCAAGAGGTACTATACCAGGATTCTTAGCTAAAATTTTGGAATTCCTTAGATTTGGACAGGGTGTATCTTTCTAAAATTGCCATCGCTGCCACTAGAGGATCAATTTCAATTTTAAGAAACCATATTTACAAAATTTCTACTTTATAGTATGTATACATTAATTAGGCCTACAATTGAAAATTGTTATGCATTTACAAAATGTATTTCATGAATTAAAAAAATTAATTGTCTGTATCACTTTGTCATTGAGGCAATCCTCTAATGAGGAAAGTTGTATATAATAATAAAAAAATGCATTAAATTGTTTTATTCTTACGCATGCGCAATGTTAACAAATAACATTGATGCCAGAGTAAGAATTCATAAATCTGTAAGAAGTGGTTTACAGTGAGTTCTATTTGTATTTCCACTAATTACTCTTATAACTCTTTCCTGTAGACTAAAAAGTGTTTTCGAATAATTATGGCTGCCCCATAATAAATTACCAAGTTTCTATCAAGAACATGTAATGTGTCCATTATACAGGACACGAGTACGAAAATGAAAAGTTGAAAGAACAAAACTGCGACAAGATGACTGGTCGGTAATTAAACACATTTTGGGAAGATAATTGTGTGTTTTGGTGGATTGTAATTACAATGGTTGGTTACGCATCTCTGCCCCGAGCAAGTCAATTATCCCGTCCATCCATGTCACACTTGCCAGTTATTACCCGACACATACATTTTAAATTATGGCACAAAATACGTGCTCCCCACTTAACATTATTTTCACTAACTGACAAACTAAACAGGAACTACTAAGTATTTTACCTTAGCATAATAGTTTTTACTGCTCATATAACATAAATTATTAATTACACAGCTGTCATCATAAAATGTTTGAATACAGTTGGTTTCTCTACACGGATGGCTATAAAATAAGGGATTTACAGATTTGATACAAACTTTATTGCACTTTCTTAAATCTGCCAACTCGTGTAATACATCTGCCAAGTGAAGTAGTCTGGGTGGAAAGGCCCTGCGGCTAGCCAAATTAATGACAAGCGGTGAGCAATTCCTTTTGGTTCTCCAGGATGCCCTAGAAAGGACAATAGTTTTGTTGCCCTTGATATAAGATTAATTTCAGATATATTTATGCTCACAATTCATGAAACTATCAATGATTTTGGAAGATTTGCTCTGTTTTTTAATCTTTATTTTCACTTTACACTACAAAAATCGGAAAATATGAAAAAATATAACATATATATTTATATTTGAAGAGAAAAAGTATACGCTCAGACCGGGACTTGAACCCGGGACCCTTGGTTCTCTAGACCAAGTGCTCTACCAACTGAGCTACCTGAGCAAGTACCGATCTAAACGCAAATCTTTCTCTATATACATTGTAATTCCCATCCACCAAATGCTGTGAAGCCATGCTTCTATCTTGCAAATGGCGGCTCCTTATTAAGAAGACATATTTGGGAATTATACATTACAGCCAGTACGGGAATTACAATGTATATAGAGAAAGATTTGCGTTTAGATCGGTACTTGCTCAGGTAGCTCAGTTGGTAGAGCACTTGGTCTAGAGAACCAAGGGTCCCGGGTTCAAGTCCCGGTCTGAGCGTATAATTTTTCTCTTCAAATATGATTTATCCATCATTGAGATGTACGAAATCAATATTAAAAACTTGGAAAAAGCCGTACTGGCTGTTGTAATGTATAATTCCAAATATGTCTTCTTAATAAAGGAGCCGCCATTTGCAAGATAGAAGCATGGCTTCACAGCATTTGGTGGATGGGAATTACAATGTATATAGAGAAAGATTTGCGTTTAGATCGGTACTTGCTCAGGTAGCTCAGTTGGTAGAGCACTTGGTCTAGAGAACCAAGGGTCCCGGGTTCAAGTCCCGGTCTGAGCGTATAATTTTTCTCTTCAAATATGATTTATCCATCATTGAGATGTACGAAATCAATAATAAAAAAATTATATATTTATAATGTCATTTTTTTAAAATTAGTATTCACTGACGAAAATACAAAGAAAGATATCGAAAACCCATGTCACCCTTCAGTGAAATGTCTTTTATAAGATTTTTCTTCTATAATATTTTAGGGGACAATCTATTTTTAAAGACGAACAGTAATCTGCCATCATGCGACGGTCCCATTTACCCTGATACCTTTCCTCCATTACTTTTAGATCCTACTGAAAGCGCTCTCCTTGTTCGTCGCTATAATTTCCTAAATTATCCGGAAATCTATCCAGGTGACTGTGGAGAAAGTGTAACTTTATACTCATATTTGCTCCCAGAATCTTGAAGCTTATCAACATGTTTTGCACAATTTCTTTATAATTTGGTGCTTTATAGTTACCTTGGAAATTTTCCACTACCAATACAAAACCCTTCCAAGCTTCACTTTCCGGAACAGTCATAACTTTGAAAAAATTTGCATCTTTCATCAATTATCAAATTTGAGGACCATCAAATATTCCGCCTTTTAACTTTTACATACTGAGCTTAGGAAATTTTCTACAAATGTATTTGAAACATTCTCCTTCCTTGTCCAACGCTTTGACAAATTGTTTTATCATATCCAGATGCACGTCGTGAGTGCTTTAATTTTGTCAAATAACTGATATCGCGGCCGATGTGCGGAGTGAGGGGTGTGAGAGCGGGGATCACGTGATGTTTGTATACGCGATAAAAAAATGCGCAGAAATCAAATCATGACTGGAAATAAATTGTATTAGTAACAAACCGTTTACTGTTTAAGATATAAGATACGCAAAAATCATGAATAAAACTAGAGCACATTCAGCACTTTCATGAATATATTCGTAAACTGTGCACTTGAAAACATAGAAATTCGCTGAGATACCCAGGGCAACAAAAAAAATTGTAGGGCTGTGGAATGTATATATAGCAGATTGAGAAGTGAAACTTATGGTTGGTCATTTGTTTGGTTTCACATACAAACAGTTGAATGGTATTATTAGAAGTTAGACTTATGACTGTCTTTTGTTTTGGTTTCACACACAAATATGAGTATTTAATACTATCAGGTTCTCATTTTGACATTTCTGATATTCTCTCCTGTTATTGGCGTTGTTGTAACCCACTTCTGAGGTTGGAGTGTCTTGAAGGCGGAGTTACGCTGTTCCGATGATATAGGATAGGTGATGATGATAATTATGTGCCATTAATCCTAAACTGAATCTAATGAGGTGAATACGATAACGATGTACAAGCGATGTTCGGAAGAGTTTGGGCCTTAAAATTTGCTGACTCTGTCTAATAGATGAGAAAAACCCCCGAAAATCCTCATCCAGGAAACTTTTCTCGGCCGAAGGTCGAACTCGGGCCCGTTGCATGACAAGCAAGCACGCTACCTCGAGACCACAGAGGTGGATATTGTACTAGCTACATAAATAATATGCAATAAATATATAATACATTATATATAGCCTATAAGAATAATGAAATATTGAAATATATTAATTTTGAAGAATATTTTAATTATATTTTTTGAAAGTTGCATTTCAGAATCGTAGACATGAAAATATTTCTTTCACATAACTGTTTTATCTAGTTCCATGACACTCACTTTGAGATAACATCACTTACTTACTTACTTACTTACTCACTGGCACTATCGAACCCGTAGATTCATGGCCGCACAGACATAAGCTCTCCACACATCCCTATCCTGAGCCAATGCTTTCCAATCATTCCCTGTACAATCTACTTCCCCCAAATCATAGTTAATGTTATTCTCCCACCTGATTCTTGGTCTACCAACTGGGCGTTTTCCCTCTGGCTTTCCTACAAGAAGCTTCCATGCAAGTCTTTCATTTCCCATACGTGCAATATGTCCTGCCCATCGCAGTCTACGAGACTTAACTGTTCTTATTATATCTGGCTTCCTATAAAGACCATGTAGTTCATTGTTATGTAGTCTTCTCCATTCACCTGTCTGTTCATCTCTCTTTGGTCCAAACATTTTCCTAAGTACTTTATTCTCAAATACTGTAATCTCCTTTCCTCTCTTAAAGTAAGAGTCCATGTTTCGCACCCATATAATATAACTGGTAGAATAATAGTTTTATATATTTTCAGTTTAACGTTTTTTAAAGGAGTTGGGACATCAAGAGTCTCTGCAATGCATAATAGCAAGCATTCCAGAATTGAGCCTATGTTTAATTTCTTTGTGCATCTCATTCCTGTTTGTGATCATTGTTCCTATGTATTTGAATTCAGCCACTTCCTCAAAATTTCCCTCATTTGTCATTTGCTGTCCATTTCCATTATATAATGAATTTCTACGTGTGACCATATATTTAGTTTTATTGATATTTACTTCCAGTCCTAATTTCTTAATGTTACTCAATAGTGTGTGCGTGTTGTCCTTTAGTATCTCCTCGCTATCGGCCAATAATACTACATCATCAGCATAAACTAACAGCTTAATACCATTGAGTTTTAAGCCTTCCCCGTTCTCTAAAGATTTAATAGCATGCTCTAGTACAATATTAAATAGTAGAGGAGATAGTGCATCTCCTTGCTTCAACCCATTCTGGATTCTTTTTGTAGATGTTTTATTTTGAGTGGGATCTTCCTCGATTTCAGAAACAATAATATATTACGATGCAACGTTGAGAAGTACTTTTTACAGAATCGAGGGAAAATATTTCCGAGATTCTGTAAAACACTCCACAAACGTGCGTTGTACATTATTTTTTGCGCGATGGTGTTTTCAAAATAATAAATAATAGTAAAATAACAACATCTTTGTTGGAAATATTTGCGTTCATTAAAAACAATTGACTAACGTTACAGTGTGGGCAATGTTTATTAGTTGAAACAACAGCAGGCCTTGAGAACAATTATTGATAACATGGCCGCAAGTACGTATTTATTGTTTTATATTGTTTCAAATAAAGTTCAGTTCATTTAAAATGCAGTGATTTGTTTCGTATAATGTATATTAACACTACCTTTTGGATATTTTCTGTCTATACATTGTACGTAGTATACATAGACGGCAGTCGTTTTACTTCCCACACGTGGGTGTACATGTAATATTACAGTATAGTTATTTAGGTTGGCAACCCCGAAATGTAGGAAGTTGAACTTTCAATAATGGTCGTCACTGCTGGCAAATACGCACTCTCGCGCAAAAAGTTAATTCAAAACAGAAATCTATGGGGTTTAATTAAACAAGTGAAGGTCTGATATTAATTTTATAACGAATTTTAGACGTATTACCAAATTATAGTGATTAGTAAATTATAAAAAGTATACAAATTTCGATTGTAACTTCCAAGCTGAATTCGTGAAGAATCAAAGAGGGAAGTGTGAGAAAAATTACACAGGTCAACATGATTTTTGTCTCATGAGTACCAATAGTTGTACTTAATGCAGTATTTTATCGTGTTTTCAAATATGTATTCGCAATTTCTCCATCATCCACAGTATTTTATTTCAATTTAAATTAATGGATTTAAATAATTATTTTTAATAACAGTTTTTTCGTCCATTTGTCCATTGTAAAAATAAAACCAAATGAGCTAACCCAAATGGTTTCAGCTATGGAAAAGAGATATCAAGGCAAATGGAATCCTAATATGCTGGCCGATTATTGTTGGACCCATCAAGAGGGATGCTCCACACGCGAAATATAGCAGAAAATCGTCATTTCTTACTTTCTAGGTGAGTCCGAATGTTCGAATATTGTGTAGTTACGAATGTAGAAAATATTAAAGTGTTTGAAATTATAAACGCCTCTCTCTCGGAAACCGTGCGTGATGGAGAAAACCCGATATCATATTTGAATTCAGGAGACAAAATACTATCAGAATCACATATTTTTCTCTCTGAGACAAAAAAAAAGTTTATTTTTTGTTGCTCACTGTAATCCTATGGGTTTTATTTGAGAATTTATTTTTATACGATATAATCCCTGTTATAAAACTTTCCGCATATATTTATTAATACATTTATGTATTTAAGATAACACGATGATGAAGATCTAACACATATTAGCGGCACTTCTATGACGATTTCAGCTATTAAGCAGATTGTATTATTAAGTTGTCAGTACCTGCTGTCATGCTCAAATCTCTTAATTTAATACCCAACTCATTTAAATACAATCAAAATCACATTCAATTGCAAAATGAGTCGGCAAAGTTTCCGACAAAAGTTTTATCTCATTATTTATTACACTTTAGTTTAAATTAAGTATTTATAATTTTATTTATTCGAAAAAAATCTGATTCTAATGGCTCATTTTTTTACTCTAATAATGGATAACATTTAGATTAAAGAATAAATAACAAATGATAATTTGAATTAATTAATTTTAGTATTAACGTTAGCTACAACATGACAATCCATCCATCCATAGTAATTCTGCCCGAAGGCAGGTCCTTCACTGCAATCATAGCTATTTCATGCTATGCTTGCAGCTTTACTAGGGAATTGTGTAGGTGTGGTAGCTTCCCGTTGCTTTCCACACCGGTGAAGGATGATGATGATAATGATAATGGTAAGGATGATAATAATGATGATGGCCATATGATTTCGGGGACCGTTTGGGCCTTAAAGTTTTCCTGACATTTGTCTTACAGGTGAGGAAAAACCCCGATAAAAACCTCATCCAGAAAAACTGCCCCGACCGGGGATCGAACCCGGGCCCGCTGCGTGACAAGGCAGCACGCTACCTCGAGACCACAGCGTAATATGAGAAATATCATGTTCACTGCAAGAAGATCGTAACACTTTTTTTTTTTTTTTTTTTATTTATTTATTTAGCCTGGTGGAGTTAAGGCCATGTGGCCTTCTCTTCCACTCACCAGGACAAACATATATTACATAAGAATATAACAATGTTAATTAACTCTAATATTAAACACTAAGTAAAAATTTGATCAAAAGATAATATCTAATATACATATTACGATCTATAATACAACCAGTTAATATTAGTTAAAATTAAGACTAAAACTAATAATAAAATGTATACAAGCAAGACATATTAAATTGTCCCTGTCTAGTGTATATAAAAAACAGGAAAATAATGAGATATAGAAAACTAATTTTACGATTATACAATATTTAAAACAAAACAAATAAAAATATTTGTTATTCTTAATATTATTTACATAAATAATTAAATATATTAATATTGCTAAAAGAATACTATCAGTGAGGTGTATAAGTCAGTTTGTTATTAAATAATTCTTTAGTTTGTTTTTGAAGGATGTTATAGTTTGACAGTCTCTGACATAGGGTGGAAGGGAATTCCATGTTTTGGTAAGTGACACCGTAAAAGATAATGAATAATATACAGTGTGATGAGGCGGGATATAAAGGACAATGTGCTGATGGGATCGAGTGTCAAGATTATGTGTGTCGGATAGTCTGATGAAGCGGCGTGATAAAATAATTAGGCGATGATGTGTGAAGTATTTTATAGAGAAGGGATAGGGAATGGACAGTTCTACGATCTCTTAGACGAAACCACGATAATTGTTTCCAGGACGACGTGTGTAACATGGTCCAAATTTGCGAATACCACAAATAAAAACGTGCGCAAGAATTATGAACACGTTGAAGTCTTTGAGTGGAAATAATATTTAAGTCTGTAAAAAGAGTGTCACAATAATCAAAATGGGGCATTGCAAGTGTTTCTACTAACATTTTCCTAAGGGCGAATGGCAAACAATTTCGTACACGATTTAATGAATGTATTATTGAGAAGACTGTTTTTGCATGTATGGTTTATTTGTGTATTCCAATTTAAGTTTTTGTCAATAAATACTCCTAGAATTTTTACTGTCTCACTATAAGGGATTTGAACTCCGTTTAGTGACACATGCGAAACTGTGTTTAGGTTAATTGTAGATAATAGTCTCTGATGACCCATAATGATTGATTGTGACTTTGTAGGATTTAATTGCAGTCCATATTTAACTGTCCAAGTCATTAGTGAGTCAAGATCCTCGTTAATTTTGGCAACAGCGTCATTTAGTGAATATTTGTCTGTGTGGATGTAGATTTGCATGTCGTCTGCAAATAAATTATTGTTTGCAATGCTTTAGGGAGTTAGATATGTCATTTATGTAGATTGAAAAAAGCAAAGGTCCAAGTACCGAACCCTGTGGGAACCCCAGCTTTACGGAAGGACCAAGAAGAACATAATGTATGATTTCCTATAACAGATTGCTGGCGCTCATGAAGGTAGGAATTGAACCATTTCATGGCACTATCAGAGAGTAAGAGGTTTTTAAGTTTATGCAACAATAAGTCCAAGTCTACCGTGTCGAATGCTTTACTAAAGTCCAGTAATGTAAGAATGGTAAGTTTTCGATTATCAGCAGCTTCGCGTATGTCTTCGCAAATATTTAGTAGAGCAGTATTTGTATTGTGTCCTGTCCTGAAGCCTGACTGAAATTGATCTAGAAGGTTGTAATCATTTAGGTATTCAGTCAGTTGTTTATGGACTAATCGTTCCAGAGCTTTTGAAAGAGTAGGTAAAATGCTAATGGGTCGAAAGTCGTTCGGGGTTGAGGGCGTTTTAACTTTAGGCAGTGGACGTACGAGGGCTTGTTTCCACAATGAGGGATATGTAGACGTTTGTAGTGAGGAGTTAAAAATATGAGTTATAGTAGGTAGTATAGCTTCGATTATTTTATTCAGTAAAGTAATATTTATACGGTCAGTTCCTTCTGCTTTGGTTTTATTCGCATGATGGCTTTCTTTACGTCGTAGTCTGTAACATATGAGAAGTGGAAATGTTCTCTGTCGGGTTGATTTGTCAGTGATAATTCATTTATTGTTTGTTCTTTATCCTTTGGAGTAGTAGTTATACCTGTGAAGTGATTATTGAGTGTGTCCAGGGAAACAGGTAATTTGTCTACCTGTGTGTCTTTTCTCCCAATTCCCATTCTATTCAAGTTTTTCCAGATTTCTGAAGTATTGGTATTTGTTAGGTTGTATAAATGTCTAAGTTTGGCGTTTCTTATAGCTTGATTTGTCTTGTTACGTAACTGTTTATATTGAGTGAGACTTGTGTCTGTTTTGTTGAGTCTATATTTCTTATGTGCTGCGTCTCTATCAGTCATCAAGTTACGAATTGAAAGAGTCATCCAGGGTGCAGGGCGTCGTTTCACGAGTTTAGTTTTTGGTGGGGCATGTCTGTTGTATAATTGTAGTATAAAGTCATTTAGTGTCTCAACTTTTTCATCTACAGAATGCAGCGTCCATATTGAATGCCACGGCATCTGCATAGCTTCTTCAATTAGGGTTGCATTGTCTATATGTTTTAAGTCTCTATACGTAATAGTCTTTCGAGTCGGTTTAGGGCACTGCAGTGAATATGCTAAGAATATAATATCATGTGCTGATATTCCCGGGGCTGGCAGTTGCCCGTGAGTATAAGTACTCTGTCTGGATTATTAGTTGCAATTAAGTCAAGTAACGTCTCAGAGTGATGAGTGTGATGTGTAGGTCGTAGGGGTAGGAGTGTCATATCACAAGCCTGGAACGTAGCCATCAGTTGTTGTGTATGTCTGTTATCAGTGTCTAGTATATTTATATTAAAGTCGCCCATAACGATAACGTGTTCATATTGTATTCGCGCGTTTTGTAAAGTGGACTCAATTTGTCTAACAGTAGAAGTTACTGGAAAACTCACCTCCATGTGTTGTGCACCGAAAATGTTTAAAAAATCTGTTAAGTACAATAATGATAATAATAATAATAATAATAATAATAATAATAATAATAATAATAATAATAATAATAATAATAATAATCATTATAACACTGAGCAACAAAAAAGAAACTTTTTTCTCAGAAAGAAAAATATGTGATTCTGATAGTATTTTTTCTCCTGAATTCAAATATGATATCGGTTTTTCTCCATCACGCAAGGTTTCCGAGAGACAGGAATTTATAATTTCAAACACTTTAATATTTTCTACATTCGTAACTACACAATATTCGAACATTCGGATTCACCTAGAAAGTAAGAAATGACGATTATCTGCTATATTTCGCCTGTGGAGCATCCCTCTTGATGGTCCAACAATAATCGGCCAGCATATTAGAATTCCATTTGCCTTGATATATCTTTTTTTTCCATAGCTGAAATCTTCTGATGAAAGTGTTCCCCGTTTTATTTACAATGGACAAATGGACGTAAAAACGTTTATTAGAAAGTAATTATTTAAATCCATTAATTTAAATTTAAATAAAAAACTGTGGGTGATGGAGAAAATCCGAATATATATATATTGAAGACACGATAAAAAAAATTGCATTAAGTACAACTATTGGTACTCATGAGACAAAAATCATGTTGAACAGTGTTATTTAGAAATAAGCACAAGTCACGCAAGAAAAACCATTTCACCCAATAAATAAAGTTAACAAAATAGAAAAATTGTTTTCCTGTAATTTTTTTTAACATGGACTTGCTCCTTCGCAGAAACTTGGAGTTATTTGTATAAACATGTACTTCAATAAATTAAGAACCTCATAATGTGTTACCCAATTTTAACTTTGAATGTACTTCAATTATTTGTTTAAGAATCACGAAGGTTATCTTATTAATTACAATAAAAAAAAGAGTTAGAGGCCGCTAATGTCAAAAGCGACGCAAAAGGAACAACAGTTAGTGGCGCATATCCTTCTGCTGAATATGAAAGACGGTTTCCGAAAGGCCTAGAGTTCTTAAAATATCTATAACAATAAAAGTTGTACCTGTTGTGGCAGTCGTCCTCAACAAATTATATTTGTATAAAATATTCAGCTAGGGCTTTCGGAACCGGTTCCAGTTTCAAAGCTGTTCGATGTGTACTGGTTGTTTAACGAATATATTGTATAGTGGGTTGATCTAGTACGCCGTGTTCTCTTCCAGCAGGTTATGGTTTCTTGCATATTTCATGATTCTATTTCTTCTAATATTTTTTTTTTGTTTTCTCTACGCATTATTGAGAGGGTGTTTTCTAATGTGTTGAAAAGTTGGCCTGTGTTTGTAATGTTCTTAGCGAAACTTGATTGTTTCCATTTTTTACGAAATCGGTGAAATGATCGTTATATCATATTTTGAAACTCCTGGTTCTACGCCCTGTATAAAATGTTTCACAACTATTGCATTTAACTTTATACTCCTTTGTTGTTTTTTATGCTGATGTCTTCTATTTTATTGATATAATATTCTTTCGTTTATGTATTTTTTATTTGTTTATTGTTTTGTTTCCTTATATGTAAGGATTTTGATTTGTTTTCATTTATTTCTTTGTCCAGTTTAGTTGTATTTATTAATTATTTTATTTTATTTTTTTCTTATTAGTTTGTTGATTATTTTTACACGCTTTATATCAGCTTGACCTGCATCTATCTATGTAATGGAATCTTCCAACACGTTTTTCACAAATAAAAACAAAATAAAACTTAATTTCAAGTAAGACAGTAAAGAAGACACTTAAAAACATTGGATCGACTTGAAACTTTGTTTACTTGCAAAGGACCAATGACAATACAAAGTAAAGTAATCCCACTACAGGCCTCAGGAGGCCCTTGGGGCAGTAGGAGGTTAAGGCTCCCGCTATTTCTGGACAATCGGCACTTGATGTCAGCCGGGTTGTCAGCCCTGCGTGACGGCCGCCTTTACTCCCAGAACAAGTGTCTGGTACTCATTTCCGTTAGAGGCTGAGTCAACCCCAGGGCCATAGTGCCGCCAGAAGGTTTGGGTCAATTTAAAATTCCTGACCCCACCGGGACTTGAACCCTCGACCTTCCGGCTTGTAGCTCAGTGCCTTAACCACTACGCTACGGCGTGCCCCATGACAATACAATAATTTCATAAATGTTTTCTAAGATCCTGGCTAGGATCATCAGGACATCAAAAAAATAAAGCCGATATAACAGGTTGCGGACGTATCGACATTTTTAGTCTCTCGTTCTGGTAGCTCAGTTGGTAGAGTGGTGGACTGTAGTTTTATATAATTTCAGTAATCCATAGGTCGCTGGTTCAAGTCCGGCTCGGGGAGGATTTTTTAGAAGAGTAGGCCTATTACTTTTAGCTCGTACTACAATAGTATCGAATTTGCATTTTTAGAAAACCATACTAAAAAATAAATAATAGTTTAAAGAAACTAAAACAACACGCTTCATTAGAAACCCGAACTAAGAAATGAAAAATAATTTTAATTTCCAGCACGTTTGAGATACAATTAAAGCGGTCAACAAAAATCAACTCCAACACATATAGAATAAAACTAGAGTTATCTACAAAAAAATAATTTTACCATCAAAAGCGTTGGGGTGCTCTACATGAATTAATATATTTGATAATAAACAGATATTGATAAAAATAAAGTATCTAAGAAGAAAACGTAAAAACCATAAAAAACATCCCACGCTTTTGATGGTAATTTTTTTTTGTAGATAACTCTAGTTTTATTCTAGATGTGTTGGAGATGATTTTTTTGTTGACCACTTTAATTTTATCCCAAGCGTGTTGGAAATTAAAATTATTTTTAATTTTTTAGTTGGGTTTTCTAATAAAACGAGTTGTTTTAGTTTTTTAAAAACTATTATCCATTTATTAAAAGTATCAGTTCATAAAAGTTTATAAAAAAAAGATTGAATCCAGTTGAGGACGACGGCACCTGTTTTAATGTTTTACTTTGTGAATAAAATAAACAAGTAACCATCAGAGGAACAGTGTGTACACTATGCAAAGTAACAATGTAAACAGAACGTATACAATGCGAACCTGATTTCTATCGAAGACAGACAGATGATATCTATAAAATATACCGGTACTGCATAGAAAACATAAAAAATAGAAAAACATAAAAAATACAGGACATTGAGGTATGAGACAGGAATCCGATCTTGCATGTATAACATACAATAGACTAAGTGAATGTCCACATAATGTAGACTTCAGTAATGTTTTGGACCTACACGGTGACCACAAAATAATTTCACACAAAATATTTTTGATTTTACGTGCAGGGACTCATTCACTAAGTCTTCTTACAAACTAACTAACTAACTAACTAACTCACTCACTGGGACTATCAAATTCATAGGTTCATGGTGGCGCGGGGATAAGCTCTCCAAACATCCATATCCCGAGCTAATATTTTCCAATCGTTCCCTGTATATTCTACTTTCTTCAATGTTAGTGTTATTTCTCCACCTCATTCTTGGTCTACCAAATGGGTGCTTTTCCACTGGTATGCCTACAAAAACCTTTCATGTCTACTATTTCATTCCCCATTCGTGTCACATGTCCTGCCAATCACAGTCTACGAGACTTAATTGTTTTTACTATATTTGATTTCTTAAAATGATCACGTGGCTCATTATTAGCTAGTCTTCTCCATTCGCGTGTTTGTTCATCTCTCACTGAGGCTTCTTTTGTTTTAGGCGTGTAAAATGTATTTCCCGAAGAATAGTGTAATCCAGGATCTGTATATACTTGAAAAATCTTTTTGAGCGATAGTGCCTTTTGTCGTACATACAGCAATGGCGACCGTGATTCAAAGTTCAATTTCCTACATTTCGGAGTTGCCACCTAAATAACTATATTGTAACAAAATAACTATACTGTAATATAATACATATTACAAACCACGTGTAGGAAGTAAAACCACTGCCCTCTATGTATGCTACATACAATGTGTATAAAAATATCCAAAAGGTAGTGTTAATATACATTATACGAAACAAATCACTGCACTTTAAATTAACTGAACTTCATTGAAACATATAAAACAATAAATACTTACTTGCGGCCATGTTATCAATAATTGTTCTCAAGGCCTCCTGTTGTTTCAACTAATAAACATTGCCCAGTGTTAACGTTAGTCATTTGTTTATAATGAACGCAATTTTTTCCAACAAAAATGCTATTATTTTACTATTATTTATTATTTTGGGAACACCATCCCGCAAAAAATAATGTACAACGCACGTTTGTGAAGTGTTTTACAGAATACCGGAAATTAAAAACTTCGCTATCGCTCGGTTTTTAAACATTTTCCTAGCTTCTGTAAAAACCACTTCCCAACCTCGCATCATAATATACTATTTTGTTCAATTATAACAATCAGTGACGTAGTTACTAGGCAACAAAATCTATAATTTATATTCTAACAAAACAGAAAACACGCTATCAAAACATAAAATACAGATTGAACAAAACTTAAAATACACTGTACTGATGATTTCGAATAATTACATGAATAAGTTTTCCTTGACTTTTCTGGAAGTGTGATAATAGTTGCATCTTGGACTGCTTTAAAATGTTTCCTGATGAACCGTAAAAATCACTTCTCCGCTCATTTTTACTTTAAATTCACATATGAAACTAGCACCCAAAATTGCAGAATATAACAAAAATGTTTGCTGATTTGTCATGTATTTTTTTTTCTCTAACATATCGTTTCCGCAAAAAATAAACTTAATTAAATATATCAATATACAACATATACTAAAATACTCTGAACGTAGATAAAACATTGTAGACAACACGTTGTAAAATTAGGTTTAGTAACTAGTTGCCTAAATAACTTGTTTTTTGTCCTACGACCGATAGATTTCATTTCTTCCGCAAAAGTTTAATGGTTTGTATTGCATACTCCGTATTCAAAGAGAAATCTAACAACTGGAAAGTTGTCCCGAAAACAGATCTAACCCATAAACTGTTACTCTTGTCTTCACTTTGTTATATTTTGTTATAATATACTAGCTAATACCCGGCGTGCTCTTCTACGCCTAAATAAATGAAAATTAATATACTTTTATGTTTAGTTGAATAAGTATAAGGAAAAAAATTATAAATTTATATTTTTAGATACCCCATGCTGATTACCCGCCGTTGCCCGGGAATCTACTTATCCCGATCTTTTTGACATAAATGAGCTGAAATACGAAAATTAATGTGTTTTATGTTTAGTTAAATAAGTGAGGAGAAATATTTTTATCGTAATTATATTTAGATACCCCGTGCTGCTTACCCGGCATTATCAGGGAATCTATTCATCCCGATCTTCTTGGCATAAATATTCTAAAAGACAAAACTCGTTATTGTGAGTTATCCGTAAAAGAATACCGGTCATGTGCTGCTATGCTTGCACAGGAATCTACGTACTTGTCTGGAACTTCATAGCATCAGTGAAAGACAAAAATGGTTATTGTGAGTTATCCGTAAGAGATAAACATATGCTGTCACGGACTTTTTGTAGAGCTTTTAGAGATATTCAATTTTGTGTACTTGTTATGGTTTAGGCAGCGTAAGCCATTTAAGCGTCCAAAGAGCTACTTTTTTTACGTTTTCCACTACAAAGGGCGATTTTTAAGGGTGGGTGTAGGAGTTGAGTATCACAACTCTCTTATAGGCTATGTTCATCCCGGGAATCTCCTGAACATTTTGCAAAAAGCCCCATCACAATCGGATCAACGGTATGGCGGCCGCGCATAAAGTGCGAACAAACAAACAAACATTCATTTTATATATTAGATAGATCACTATTCGCTTGAATGCCAACTTAAAAATAATAATAAAAACAAGTCTACAAGATAGTATGGATAGTTTTACATGCACTATGCAGTGATATTCTCCGGATAGTTCACTAATCCATTGAAAACTCAATTTTCGAATTTTGGAGGGGTTACATTTCTTTTCGGGGCAACTATACAATTATGGACTAGAATTATGGATTTTGGGTTTTACTGATGGATGGAACGTGCTTCTTGTTACTATTTATCTGTGAACAGATGGAACGCCATATGTGCGGTGCGCAATGGAATTTTGCGCAGTACGTGAGCGCCATTATCTAATTCTCTCGTCCATTTACACCTTTCAAAGAGTCATAATTCAGAAAATGTATGCAAGAGCGGAACAAGTGATGGAATGTTTATGAGCTGCGATTTGAGTAATTTCTGGGATGAGATGCGAGCCAATAAAAAGGGTGTGTGTGCGTGTTAGTGGACATCTCAACACGTTTTCCGCTTTCGTGATGTGTTAAGCTACGCCTCACTAAACTCGTTTAATTAGCGTAAATTCTCGGTTTGTGAGGTAACTGACCATCAGGTGGCCGGTCCGGGTTCCTCCCTACATACAAGTACACAAATCAAGAATTCACAAACAAAAGACCTTATATACTCAAGTTAGTTATTCACAAACATGTGTTATGAATATATCCCATCATATAACCATGATTTAACTTTTGTAATACCAAGAGATGCAAAAAGAAATGAAACATAGGCACAATTCTGGAAAAGAAAGCTATTATGTATTACAGGGACTCTTGACGTCCCAACTTCTTTCAAAAACGTTAAACTGAAAATATATAAAACAGTTATTTTCCAGTTACACTATACGGATGTGAAACACGGACTCTTACTTTAAGGGAGAATAGGAGATTACGAGTATTTGATAATAAAGTTCCGCGGTGGACTAGTGGTTATGCTCCTTGCCTCTGGTGCCGAGGGTCGCAGGTTCAAAGCCGGCCGGGATCGATGGATTTTTTAGGATGGAAAAATCCAAGGAGCAAGTCCTCCGGGAGGGACTTTAAGCCGTGGGTCCCGAGTCTGAAGATTTTCAGGGTCGTAAAAGATTATTAAGCCTAAATGAAAAGGCCTCTAAGCAAAATTTACCGAATTTTCCCGTCCTAGTACTACCTTGGTTTCCTAGATGTCAGTATGAGGCGGAACGCTGACCACGGACCACTCAAATGACATCTATACGAAAACAAGTGTAACTAAATTAGTATGGTTCAGTTTCTTCCCTGTAGGGGAGAACGCCTAAATCTCTGTTAAGAGAAACATGGGCTTACAACAAGGAATTTTTTGAACCAAAAAGAGATGAACAGACAGGTGAATTAGGAAGACTACATAACGGTGAGCTACATGATCTTTATAATAAGCTAGATATAATAAGAGCATTTAAGTCTCGTAGACTGCGATGGACAGGATATGTGGCAGGAATTTGGAATGAAAGATGTGCATGGAAGGTTTTTATAGGAAAACCAGTGGGAAAATGCTCAGTTGGCAGACCAAAAATCGTCCCCACAGATAAACTAGAGTTTTCTTCTATTTAGGAATAATTACATTATTTTTTATAATATGACTATATCTTATCTTTATTCATCTTTGGTTCGTGAAAATTTGAACATACAGTTTTTCAGACACGGCGAGTGTTTAGCTGTTGTTATGTTCTAAAACCATTGGAAGTAAGAGTTCACTTGAAGCGAAAATTCAAAAATTGCTCTAGCGGTCTTAATGTTCCATGTTTTACAACGAAACTCAGTAGGCCTATATCATATTAAAATAAACCGAGGTAGTCATTGTCCAAAAATCAGCGTCATCCGATCATTAGAAGTGGGTGTTTATACAAAATCCGAAATTAAAAATTGACTCTAACACCCCCCAGCGCCATATTTGATTCGACGCAATGTTAACTATAGAATTTAATTAGGTTTTATTAAAAAATCAGTAAAATCCGACCAATAGAAATGGGGATTTACCTGAAATCTGAAATTAAAAATTTACTCTAGCAACTGCCATATTTTTCACGCTTGGGGCAACTAAACAAATGACGATATAAAATTATAATTATTTTTATTGTACTTATTAATCAAAAATGAAAACCCATTCAATTTATTTAGGCGTAGCAGCGCAGCCCAGCTATTAGCTAGTTTATAATACTCACTCACTTACTCACTGGCACTATCGAACCCGTAGGTTCATCGCCGCACGGACATAAGCTCTCCATACATCCCTACCCTGAGCTAATGCTTTCCAATCATTCCCTGTATAATATACTTCCCTCAAATCATAGTTAATGCTACTCTCCCACCTCATTCTTGATCTACCAACTGGGCGTTTTCCCTCTGGCTTTCCTACAAGAAGCTTCCATGCACGTCTTTCATTCCCCATACGTGAAACATGTCCTGCCCATCGCAGTCTACGAGACTTAACTGTTCTTATTATACCTGGCTTCCTATAAAGACCATGTAATTCATTGTTAGTAGTCTCTCTCCATTCACCTGTCTGTTCATCTCTCTTTGGTCATTTGAACAAATTATGGGAAGTATTAGAGAAATACAGTATTGATAGAAACCTAATAGAAATTATTAAACAAATCTATAAAGATAACTCCGCTTATGTTAAAATTGGAAATATAATGTCTAATCCTATAAAAACCACAAAGGGATTGAAACAAGGGTGCAGTCTTTCACCAATTTTATTTAATATTTATGTTGAATTTATATTAATGAAATGGAAACAAAGCTGCAAAGGTACGGGTATCCCAATAGGCAACAGATTTTTCTGACATTACAATTTTCTGATGATCAGCTGTTTTTAGCGCAAGACAAATTTTATATGGAATTCATGATAAAAAGGTTGAAAAACACATATGAATCATGGGGTCTCACAGTAAATTTACAAAAAATAGAATATCTGGCAATAAATAGCAATGAAAGAGAAAATTTAATATTGGAAGAAGTAATCCAAATAAAGCAAGTGAAACAAATTAAATATTTGGGAATACTTATGGATAACATTGAAGGTATAGGCAAAGAGAACATAAAACATAGAATTGAATTGAGTAGCAAAATAATATCATCGTTAAATTCCATATGGTGGGATAAGCATATTTGGAAAGGCACAAAAAAATATCGGTAAAACATTGATGGAATCTGTTGCAATGTATGGAAGTGAGGTATGGACAATCAATAAGTACTACAAGAATAGACTAATAGCTCTAGAAATTGATTATTTACGCAGAAGTGCCAGAAAGTCAAAATTAGAACAAGTCACAAATAAGGAAATTAGAAACATAATGGAAGCAGAAGAAAACATAATTGACAGAATTGAGGAGAAGGAATTAAAGTGGTTAGGACATATTTTAAGAATGGAAGATGAGCGATGGCCGAAAGTACTATATAAATGGCAACCGAGCAAGAAGAATAAAAGAGGGAGACCAAAGTTAACATGGAAGGAAAACATGAGGACAGTAATGCAAGCAATAGGGCTAAGCATTGAAGATGCCCTAGACCGTAGGCTTTGGTGGTTTGGCACGTGAAGACGGCAGCAGCTGTAAAAAAAAACCGAAGATACATAGATATAATATTTGAGCTGTGCAGGAAGTTTCTGCACCTCTAGCCGTATTTATGAGCATTTGGGCCTAATACGGCGTTATATGTAATAGGAGCAGCTGCCTTAATTATGTGCACGAAATACGTGAACACTTCAAGACCATGTATTGTTAAAACATTGAACCAAAGCCACTGGCTACTCGTGACTGGGCCAACTAGCATCCCTGAGGGCGCCCATAAATCAGAACAACTGGTCATGTTTAAAAAATTTGCATTACAACACATGAAAACAATTGCCGCTCAAATTCCTCTTTGTTACGTGATCTATACAACAGTTGCAACCGGAAAGACATGCTACTTTTTAATATATTCATTTTAATACATAAGAAACTAAATTGCAAAGATAAAACACTCTCTTTTATACAGATTAAACACCACTTCAGATATTTATTTTTTATAATGTTCATTACAATAAAAGATCTTTATTCGCAGGGGTTATGTTCCGTTAATATGCCTCGAATACAGAAACTGTGATTATGGAATGTTAATTTGTGCGGGTATATAGGAAAAAACGTTCCAAGATTCCAAAATAAAATACAAATTATTAAAATAATTTCAATTTAATGAGAGATTTTGATGAATTTATATTGACTATTTAACTCATGCTTCAAATGGGAGTCAATGACCAATCACATTTCAATTATTTTTTATTTACAACCAATCACAGTCGTGTTACGCCTAGAATTTACCAACTAAAGTTTATCATAATAAAGAAAGCACCTTATTTTTTAACATTCTTAAATAGGTCATAGCATTATTTTGCAGTGACTGACTCTCTAAGAAATACGGCTACCAGATTGTATATATAGTGCATTAATGTCAACACATGCCGCATGCGGGAGTTAATATAAAACCTTTGTAGCAATTGATTATACCACCAAAAAAAGAAACCACTATTAAAATTCATCGGAGAACATATTGTTTAAACAACTCACCTCATAGGATTCATGCTTCCATGATATCGCGATTTCAAACATAGTCATGTTCATCGTCAGCCATAACAAATGATACAATTTGGAAAAAAAAAAAACATTTAAAAAAGAGAAACTAAGACCAGAATTTATCATCATCGTGATCATCAACAACAAAGTTTAAGCCCAATGGCCTGTTCCGATCTCATTATAGGTCGAATTGGTCCTTCCATCTGTTCAATGGTCTTCCCAACAATATTCTCCCTTTTGGTTTATAATTATACATTCTTCTTGGTATGCGCTGTTCATTCATTCGTAATACGTGCTGAAGATAAGCATTTTGATAGTATTTTATTCTTTCACAGAAATTAAATATATTAAGTTCTGTTCTTATATATTCGTTTTTTTTTCCAGAATGATTTAAGAATTTCTTAACGTTATTGGAGTAAATTGTGTATGCTTTTATATAAAACATAGTTTTTGAAAAAACGTCTGACTCACCCTGCAGAGAAATTGGTATTCATTCACCGTAATTTGCCCATAGTGCAGTACGAGCGCTAATTTATTTTGTTGTAAAATGGAAAATATTGTAATTATATTTGTTAGTGAATTAAAAAAATACCTAAATTTTACATTTGGTACTTTTTTTAAATCCGGCGGGATACTAGTTTATTATCCGATTACGCCGCGGGATCCTACCAATCTTTTATTACATTGAGTTTGAAAGTTTTGAGTGACTATATCGACATTCCTTTGCCCGGGCCCATAGAAGGCAAAGATCAATCCACCTTTCCTTTGTAAATTACTTAACATATAGTACTAAATGCTAAACTATATTATAATCGTGGAAGCTAGAAGGAAAAAGGGGATTAATTTGGCTTGAGAAAGCTTTACAATATATATCAATTCGAAATAGCCAATGTCATGACTAGCTACACATTCAGTAAACATGCGTCAACTGAAAAGTTTTAATGTAAATCATTAGGTCATTTAAATACAATTAATATAACAAAAGTTTATCTCCTTGACCATTGAAAGAAAATATATGAATGAATTAACATAATTCGGTCATCAAAAGAAAAAGTCAATAATAATAATAATAATAATAATAATAATAATAATAATAATAATAATAATAATAAACATACATACATACACACACATACAATCCAGTCCAGCCAAGGGCTAGGGTTCACAGTCTTGGTTTCCCTACCCTGGCTTATGGGACTGATGAAACCAAACAGCTCATTCGAGCTACCGTCGACCTGACCACGACGATTCCAAGAATTGATGATGACACTGATATTCACTTGCACAGCTTATTTGAGGCTTTTGATAACAAGGGGAAGATGCGCAGTAACACACAGCGCATAAAGAAGGGAGGGGGAGGTACGTAGGAGAGAGGAGAACGAAGACAGGAATTTGGCACTGTTCTATAACATCACTGTAGAGGGAAGACACGATGACGTAGTTATTACGTAGTTTTCAAGTGCCGAAAAGGTGATTTCGGTATACGATATCCTACCGGATAGTAAATTTAGATCAGATAGGCCGGATACTGGATAGTTGCCGGATATCCATTTCATCCCTAATGTTTACGCTTCAACGCCCATCAACCCATAATGTCTTCTGAGATGCCATTTTATGATATTGCATTACGTAATAGGCTATCAAATAATCTGACTAAGACGCTAACATTTCACTCGCTTCAGGGATGTCTGTACTTCAAATCCCGTCCTGATCAATCTCGTTATATTTCACCTTTTCTTTTCAGTCGTCAAAAAAAAATGCTGGAATGAAATTTTAGCACCAGGATTTCTTTCGACATAATCATTATTTCATAGTATTGAATTAAATGAGTAAACTTCTGCAAGACAACACAAACAAATTGACATGTCAGATCCAACCAAATATTTCTTATACGATATGATCTAAGTTGTTGAGTCCTTTTTTATTTCACCCTCTTTCGGGTGCCTTGGATCAATCATTTCTCTGTCTGTTGTTCCTTTCTTAGTGTCCAGTATTTTTTTAAATCTATCTGACATTCTTTTCCTCTCTTCTTCCGAGATAATAGGTTTGGATTTTTGTTTACATTTATCTTGGAACCTTATGTTTTCATCTTGAATAATTAATATAGTTGTTTGATCGATTAGTGAATTTTCTGTAATCTTTAATTCTATTAGGTCTTTTTCAGTTTGTTTAAGCTAGTTGGGTTTTTGTTTTGCGGTTACGGAAAGAATCAAATATTTCGTTCTGAGAAGATAATCGTACACATTTATTCTCCTTTTTCGTATATCTGAAAGTTTTTACAAGTTAAGAGTCTGTAAGAGGTAGGCCTAAATAGCATATTACTCGTATAATGAGAGGTTGGCAAGTGGTTTTTACAGAAGCGAGGATATGATTAAAAACCGAGCGATAGCGAGGTTTTTAATTTCCGAAATTCTGTAAAACACTTCACAAACGTGCGTTGTACATTATTTTTTGCGCGACGGTGTTTTCAAAATAATAAATAATAGTAAAATAATATCTTTGTTGGAAATATTTCCATTCATTATAAACAATTGACTAACATTAACAGTTTGGTCAATTTTTATACGGTAAATGCCGAAAATAATTTAGTTGAGACTACAGCACGGCGTGATACCAATCAGTCATAAAATGGTGACAAGTGCGAACTTATTGTTTTATATTGTTTCAAATAAAGTTCAGTTCATTTAAAATGCAGTGATTTGTTTCGTATAATGTATATTAACACTACTTTTTGGATATATTTTTGTATATACATTGTAAGAAGTATACATAAAGGGCAGTGGTTTAACTTCCCGTACGAGGTTTGTAATATGTAATATTACAGTATAGTTATTTAGGTTGGTAACCCCAAAATGTAGGAAGATGAACTTTCAATCATGGTCGCCATTGCTGTAAGTACGACAGAACGCACTATAGCGCAAAAAATAACTTCTGACATTCTTGAAAGTATATTTATTGAATAAATATAAAACTTCTTAATTTATTCTCATAAGCTCGTTGCTCAAAGAGGTTGAAGTAGTGGTATTTACAGATTTACTGATAACGTGTGAATGGGAAAGATTTTAGTCGCTTCAGACGTAAGTAAATGCTATAAATTATTTCACAGATTTATTAACAATGAACAGCGTCATAAAGCTATGCCCACAGGGAGCATGCGCAGTGAGCGTATCACAAGTATCATTTGTTTTATAAAAACAAATATAGTTAATTATACAATTTCTTAACTCATACATTGGTAATTTATGTTATACGTTTAATTTATTTAATATTTTAACAAAACAGAAGAAAACAAACGAGAAGAAAAACAAATTAATTAAATGTGTGTCGAATTATACAATATATCTAACGATAATAATCAGTTTTGCATGATTTCATCTTTTAGTGCTAAGTGATAAATGTAATATGTAAGATAATAATAATAATAATAATAATAATAATAATAATAATAATAATAATAATAATAATAATAATAATAATAATGTTTTATTTATTCTGGCAGAGTTAAGGCCATAAGGCCCTCTCTTCCACTCAACCAGCACAAATACAAATAAATATTTGACATATATCTATATTTGTCTATATACATTAAATGTTGCAATGTAAATTTCACGTAGAAACAACATTTTATACAATAATAACACTGGAACATGTATTTGATGTTGCACAGAATATTCGTTAAAATGAATATGGCTGCCATGTCTTCATGTTACGCATGTAGTTAAATATCGTAGAAAAATATATTGAAATAGTCTTTGAAAATAATGTAAAAATCATTGTAAATGACGGGAAATAATTTGAAAAATGAAACCCTAAGAACAAAATTTGACAGGAGTTTATGAAGGAATTAAAAAAGTCGCGGCAAAAGACGAGGTAGACTCGTCGGCAATTAAATGGCCTTCAACTCGGAAGACGAGCTATACTCGCTTAACTCTGTTCTTGCATATTTTGAAATATTTTGTACATCCCTTTGCATGGCAATATTTTGTTATCGCTCATGAATAATAGACGAATGTGTTTTGGCCTTAACCCTTATTGTGATCTCAAGTACCGTTATCTTTTGTTTGTTTTAAACATCTGAAAATAGACAATTTAAATCCGGTTTTTTCGGGAAATGCATTGAGCATTTAAATCTGAAGTGAATGGGTTAAAATGGTCGCGTCACATGTTGTAAAGAATGGTCGGAGTAGGTTGTTAGCCTCACTGCAAATCCCCAAAGCTGGATTCTCTATCTGGCATCACTGGCTGCTCACTCAATATGTTAATACTACAGGTGTGGAAATCTAGATCTGAGAAGTTGGGTTGCTACTGAAATGTAACACGGAAGACCTACAACACAATGGCTATGTTAAATGTTAGTAGGAGACCTACAACACAATGGCTATGTTAAATGTTAGTAGGAGAGTTTGGGAGTAATTTTAATATGTCTGACAGGGATACAGTTGCATTGTGGAATGTAACAGACAGCTATGTCTTCATAAGATACTATCATCAATCATAGCGACAAGTCTGTGTAAATAATTATCTCCTATTATCTAGAACAATGTAACTCAACAGAACAATACACAAATATTAGCCCTACTACTTGCTGCAAAAGTGATTCAAATCACTCCCTATATTATCAAGACTAAAACCAATGTTTAACACCAAATCCAAACAAGTAGTCCGCGTTTAATACCTAGTGGGTATCCTTTTGTTGAAAAACATCAGACAGTATGTCGTATTCGTGTGCTGAAGATGGAAGTCGATTTGCGAAAGGCCTACAGTTCTTAATAGTTTTTTTTAATTAGGCTAGTTGATGACGAGACTATTAGCTAGGTATTTATTTTAATACTGGTTAATACATCCATTTCTAATTGTCGGATTTCGCTCATTTTTGGATAATATCTGACCCGGTTTATTTTAATATTTTCCCTAAAGCGACTTAAACATTTTCTTCCTACAGCTCTTAAAAGAATTTTAATCCAAACGTTAGTGATGCCGCATTTTGACTATTGTGACGTTCTACTGACTGACATAAGTGAAGGATTGTCGGACAAACTGCAGCGTGTCCATAATATGTGTATCAGATTCATATTTAATGTTCGAAAATACGATCACATTTCTCCATTATTCCACGAATTGTCATGGCTACATCTAAAAGAGAGAAGAAAATCGCACTGTCTAGTTCTCCTATTTAAGATCCTACATACCTCGATTCCCAATTATTTATCATCCCGTTTCCAGTATCTATCCTCAAACCATAACTTAAACACAAGATCACAACATAGTCTCTTGCTTAATATACCGCAACATAGGACATCACATCACTCCATGTCATATACCATCTTCACTTCTCGCACCTGGAATTCTCTACCACAAGAAATAAGGGGCTGCCGGACATTGGCATCTTTTAAAAGAAATCTAAATTTATATTTGCTCTAAACTCGACTTCATTATTATCCAGTGTAAGTATATATATTAATTGGTGTTTCTCGTACAATTGATCATATTTATATTATTATTACTATTATTATTATTATATTATTATTATTATTATTATTATTATTATTATTATTATTATTATTATTATATTATTATTATTATTATTATTATCGTATCATTATTGTTATTACCCTATGAAATGTTGTTTGTACATGAAATGTACATAGCTACATTTATTGTATCTTTAACTGTTTATAATTAGTATAGTGTATCTATATTTGTCGAATATTTATTTGTATTTGTACTGGTTGAGTGGAAGAGAGGGCCTTATGGCCTTAACTCTGCCAGAATAAATAAAGTATTATTATTATTATTATTATTATTATTATTATTATTATTATTATTAATACGATATACTGAGTTTGGTTATGAAACATAGAAAATTAGACAGAGCGATTTTTAAATTTTTACTTCAGGTGAACTCCTACATCTAATGGTTTTAGAGGGTTCAATTGTAAATCTAAACCATCCAGAGAACCATTCAAACACACACAAAAATTTCATAAAAATTGGTCCAGTCGTTTAGGAAGAGTTCAGTGACAAACACACGTACAGCACAATTATATATATATATAATATATATATATATATTACCACCAAGTTAACTTTGCACGGGCGCAGGGGAAGAGTTTTAGCGCTAGTGTCGCTGGTCTACTGAATCTGTAGAAGGGATGTAGGAGAAGACTGTACATCCGATCACGTACTGAAATGGTTCAATTTTAAGTGTTGGCGGAGAATCCCTAAACACGTGTGAAAGATCTTAACATGGTTGTCGAATTAGTCATTTAAGCACGGAACGCTCAAGCAGTCGGATCATTTAAAATCACAGTATTTGTCGTCTCTCGGTTACCAGCCAAACAATAAATCACAAGTGGCAAAGTGTAATGAGAAGGGACAGCCTATTCCTACATGTAACCCGGCGCAACAAGCCTAGAAGGTCCTTGGCCTACCATCCGGCTGCCGGCCTCACATCCACATGCGTTAATCACAGAGGTGATCATCCAGCCAGTGTAGGGGTGACATGTGGCAAGCATGTCAGGTACCCCAGCCGGTACAGCTGGCTTTTTTCAACGTGGAGCCGCTACATATTGTAGCTGCCCAAATTCCTCACAATGTTGGATGCTAATTGAAAAAAACTATCACCCTCATCATCAGTTACACTACAACATAAATATACACATATTGTGACGTATAAAAATTCTGATTCAATTACTATTATGGTCGAATTTCGACCACTTGGCAAACAGTAGTTATAAAAATAATAAATAATAGTTTTGTTTATTTTTAATATTTCACTCACCTCATACTTCATAATTCATAGCAGACCCTGGGTTTCTTCACATCTTTTGTGGCATTCTCAATGCTGTGTCACGTTCACAACTCAGTTCAGTTGTGAACGTGACACAGCATTGAGAATGTCACAAAAGATGTGAAGAAACCCAGGGTCTGCTATGAATTATGAAGTATGAGGTGAGTGAAATATTAAAAATAAACAATATTAAAAAAACTCATAGTGTTATTTCCTATCTACATAACTTAAATAATAGTTTATTTATTCCGATAGAATTAAGGCTGTGAGGTTTTATCTTCCACCCAACCAGCTCAACTGTATTCTTACAAAATACAGATCGCGTTGACGATGGAACAATAGAAACACTAATTAATATATAGCAATTAAATATCAGGAAAATTACATAGCAACACAAATAATAACAGAATGATTTCCGGTATGTAGTCTATTATCTGCTTTCACTCGGATCAGATACCATTAAATACACTCGCATTAGAAATTAAGTTTCGCTAATTTAAGTATTTTTTTTTTAGAATTACTGTTTTTTCCTTCTTGTTTTTACCTTTTTTCGTTTTACCATTTCGTTTTACATTTTGTTTTGCCTTTTCGTTTCACCTTTTTTGTTAACTTTTATTTTTTCTCACGTATAAACACAAGGAAAGGACACACACCCAGACCCAAGGTGGAGATTTAAAATCCCCTACCCAGCCGGGAATCGAACCCGGGTCACCGACCACGCGACGGCGACGGACAGTCTCAAGCCCGCGAAGAGGTTAAGAGACAAAGAATTAATTACAGAGAAGCATTCATTAAGCAACATAGATTTTATTGCTACAGAAAGTTCATTCCTGCAACTTCTCCCTTACCATTTAACACAGCATAATTGTGTATAAGGGGGCTAGAATTTACACAATACATTTATGACTAACAAAAATATTTTATAGCTAATAACACATCGTTTAATTTTTAAATTGCACATAAAATTATGTCTAACGACCTATACCTGATGTTGTAAAACAGGCCTAATGAAATATTATGTGACCATTTGAAACATCCATGTAAACTTCAAGTCGTTTCATAGTTTCTAGACAGGGTAGTTAGTATTTTTTTTTTTCGTTTATAGTGGTTTTCCTGGCCGGGTGGGAGAATAGTGCCTTTTTATTTACGCACTTTAACTGTACATAATTGGCATACATATTAATCAAATACTATATTTAACGTATTTCAATCTGGGAAAATTATTATCATTTCTATATTTTCTCTTAAATATGAAAATAAAGTGGGACTATTTCCTGTCAAGACCACGAAGGTTACAACAATTCTTACTTCTAACCAGCGATAAACCACCTATTATGACAACGATGAGCACCGATGACCACAGATACACCACCGATGACCACAGATATACCACCGATACAGCATATCAGTGGCTTCAACAAATTGTGTCCGAATTTGTCTTTTACATATTTAACCGCTTAAAATAATAAAAAGGACGTTCCCTGGAATTCACCTACGTTAGAGTAATTGATTTAGTTTCCATTAAATGATTTAGGTTTGGTTAGCTTTTAGTTTCCTTGCATTTTAAATCTGATTTAATGCGTAACATAAATGACCTCTTCATATCTGTTATTCTATGGAACATTCAACATGTCTGACGGTTACAACGAAAAATTATATTTCCACTACTTCATTTCATGACATGTTTCAATATTTTGACGATGGTTAAATCCCAGAGGTAAATGGTATCATCAACACTTCGTAATACTTTAAATTACATCAAAAATGGCATAAGTCGCGTAAGTAAAAAGCTGGTCTTGTACAACCCCACCGTTTTCCTTATTGTTTTACCTTTTTCTTTGTTTGTTTTACCTGTTTGTTAACTTTCTTTAATTCTCACATAGACACAAGGACACGACACACACACCCAGTCCCAAGGTGGTGATTTAAAATCTCCTACCCCGCCAAGAATCGAACCCGGGTCACAGGAGTGGAAGGTAGGGGCTCTACCGACTACGCCACAGCGACGGACAAATCTAGATGACTAACTATCTCACTCGCTCACTTCTATGGTTTTAGAAGCAGTAGGTTCGATTCCAAACTCCCTGAGGCCCACACCATCGGAAAACGTTCTTAGTCCATTAAATCAGTTCCCTAACTTTACTGCAAAAACGAATTATAAAAAGTTCTTATAAAAACCTTTAGATTATCCTACAAGAGAAGCGAATATAATAATGTTGATAATGATGGCCAGATGGCTTTCGGGGACCGTTGGGGTCTTAACGTTTCCTGAGGAAAACTCCCGAAAAAAAACCTCCACCAGGAAACTTGTCCCAATCAGGGATCGAATCCGGGCCTGCTGCGTGGACCACACCGGTGGACTGAAATAAAGGGTTACAACTTTTTGGACGTTTGTAAAATAAAATATTTCCTGTGCAATGGATGGGTGAACTTTTGCTTAAACCCATTGAAAACGGCCTTCATTTCACTGAGCTTCAAGAAAAGGTCACCCCCAAATTAATATTAAATATTGATATATAAATATATTTGGGGGTGACTTTTTCTTGAAGCTTAGTAAAGTGAAGACCTTTTTCAAAGGTTTTAAGCAAAATCTCATCCATTCATTGCACAGCAAATATTTTATTTCACAAAAGTCCAAAAAGTTATAACCCTAATAACCATATTATTTCATATTTTTCACTCTCTTTACCACGTCAATTATTATTTATTATTATTATTATTATTATTATTATTATTATTACTATTATTATTATTATTATTATTATTTATTATTACTATTATTAGTATTAGTTAGTATTATTATTATTACTATTATTATTATTATTATTTTTTATTATTTTATTTCTTATTATTCTTACTCTTACTTACTTCTTCTTTTTTTATTCTTCCTCTTATTCGTCTTCTTCTTCTTCTTCTTATTCTTCTTCTTCTTCTTCTTCTTTCTTTACTTCTTCTTCTTCCTCTTATTCTTATTTTCTTCTTCTTCTTCCTCTTCTATCTTACTTCCTATTATTATTACTATTATTATTATTATTATTATTATTATTATTATTATTATTATTATTATACTTAAGAACAGTTAAGTCTCGTAGACTGCGATGGGCAGGACATGTAGCACGTATGGAGAATGAAAGACTTGCATGGAAGCTTCTTGTAGGAAAACCAGACGGAAAACGCCCAGTTGGTAGACCAAGAATGAGGTGGGAGAATAACATTAACTATGATTTGAGGGAAGTAAATTATACAGGGGATGATTGGAAAACATTGGCTCAGGATAGGGATGTATGGAGAGCTTATGTCCGCGCGGCCATGAACCTACGGTTTCGATAGTGCCAGTGAGTGAGTTAGTTAGTTTAGTTAGTTAATATCTGTATAATTTAATCGTTGTGAAGTGGAAAATAAGTCCTACAGCCTTAACTCCATGAGGTAAAACAAACCATTATTATTATTTTTTATTACTATTCCGGCTTTTACAATGAATATACATTTTTCCGGTACCCATGTTCACAGTTAACTACACATTTGTTTCAACACATTTTTCCATTCTTGTCTGTTCATCCATATATCTTCTTCTATTTCCCATTCCCTCTTAGCTTCATTGATTCCCTGAATCCATGTAATATTTGGTCTACCCTTCTTTTTCCTTCCCTGTGGTTCCCAATCCATGATTATCTTAGGTAGTATTCCTTCTTCCATCCTTCTAACGTGTCCGTACCAATTTAATTGTTTCTTCTTAATAAAATCTAATATTGAATATTGTACCTGCATATTTTCTTGTATATATGTATTTCTGATTATTATTATTATTATTTTTATTATTATTATTATTATTATTATTATTATTATTATTATTATTATTATTATTATTATTAATCCCGAGAATGATTGTTTTCCCTAAAAAAAGCTATTAACATGAAGTTCTTAAAGTAACTAACAATGTTTTAAGCGTGTTTAATTCTAGTGACAACTGAATTCGTGTGTGCGTGTACAATACTTGGTCCTAAATCCAATATAATGACCCATCCTCAATCCCCTCTCCCTCCCAGTGAAATTATGTTCAGCTGAGCTGCTGTTCGTGTTCCTGTACAAGTTGTTTAGTTTTATTTCCATTACCACACAGTGTTTATGTTTCTTGTCGAAAAACCACTTTTTATCCCAACATGTTGATAGAAATTATGGCAGAGTGTCTTTCACTGTCTTCATCTTAATTATAGAGCGACTCTCTTTGTACATTCTACCAGAATCATTTTAATTTACATTGTCATAACTATTCGATTAAATGTATGAATACAACTCAAATACACACCTAAATTAATACAACTCAAAAAAATAGAAATCTAATTCAAATGTATTAGTCTTATATAAGGAAAAATTTATCATAAGTAATGCCACGAGTGATTTCCAAATTATCGATAAATTCACGACTCACGAAGTGAGGAATGAATTTATCTAGAGAATTTGGAAATCAAGAGTGGCATTTGTTAGGACTATTTAACGAATAAAATTAAGCTGTTTACTCACAAATCATTATTTAACTATAGTTATTTTAAAATATGTATATATTTATTGTAAACGGCGATGTTTGAAAACAAATAAGAAACGATAGGTACGCTTCTACTGCTTCTTTTGTTTATCACTGCAACCAGATCATACTATTTATTGCCAAAGGATCGCAATATTATAAGGAGGAGCTTTCTTTAATATGGTAATTATAACACTGATAAATATTTGGTGAAACACGACTCTGATTGGTTGTAAAACAGAAATCATTGAAACGTGATTGGTCATTGACTCCCATTTGGGGCATGAGTTAAATAGTCATTTTTACATCATACGACATCAGAAATGAATTAATATACAGTTTGATGTGTTTAATTTTTTCTCCACTAGAGAGAATTCTTACAATGTTGCGTTCCTTTGGCAATAAATAGTATGATCTGGTTGCAGTGATAAACAAAAGAAGCAGTAGAAGCGTACCTATCGTTTCTTATTTGTTTTCAAACATCGCCGTTTACAATAAATATATACATATTTTAAAATAACTATAGTTAAATAATGATTTGTGAGTAAACAGCTTAATTTTATTCGTTAAATAGTCCTAACAAATGCCACTCTTGATTTCCAAATTCTCTAGATAAATTCACTCCTCACTTCGTGAGTCGTGAATTTATCGATAATTTGGAAATCATTCGTGGCATTACTTATGACAATTATATTTTTCCGGATTGTTACCTGAGAAAAAATACATTTAAGAAAGTGCAAACAGTGGTTTCTTTTTTTGGTGGTATAATCAATTACTACAAATGTTTTTATATTAACTCCCGCATGCGGCATGTGTTGACATTCATGGACTATATATACATTCTCAAAGGCTAAGTCACTGCAAAATAATGGTCAGACCTGTTCAGAATATTATATTATTATATTGTTTATATGAAAGTAAAGTAAAGTAAAGTGATCCCACAACAGACCCGGAGGCCCTTGGGGTAGTAGGAGGTTAGGGCTCCCACTGTTTCTAGACAATCGGCACTTTATGTCAGCCGGGTTGTCAGCCCTGCGTGACGGCCGCCTTTAACCCAGAACAAGCGTCCGGTACTCATTTCCGTTAGAGGCTGAGTCGACCCCAGGGCCATAGTGCCGCCAGAGGGTTTGGGCCAGTTTAAAAATCCTGACCCCAACGGGACTTGAACCCTCGACCCTCCGGCTTGTAGCTCAGTGCCTTAACCACTACGCTACGGCGTAATAACAATTAATTGAATTAATATTAGTTAGCAATGAATTGGTATTAACACGCGTGCAAATAAATATCTCAGTTCGACACTTGTTGATTTATGATGTGCAGCAAGTGTCAGTGTGAATTTATGGAAGAGATGATATCATGTAACAGAGGTTCTATGGGAAATTCAACTTGTGTGGGAGAATTCATTGACCTTGTGAAGGGGGCGTGGCGCATATATTCATTCACAAACTTATCCCGTGCCCTGGCTTCATTTATCTCTTTTCTGGGACTGAGTTCCAGCAGGAACTGTCAGTTTAACTCCTCATTTAGCTAAATGAATTGTTATTATATAAAGATAGATAGTTTCCATTTTTCACGTCCAGTTAAAATGTATTGACTGTTCAGTTAAATAAAAAATAAGTTTGAAAATCGAAACAAAATGGGCTGATATCGTGTGCCTTGTGTTTCAGAATAAGTATTACAGACTTCTAGGGGTTGTATACTCGGACCAACGGATCTGTGCTCCTATAGCGCTGACATCGTTATTAGAAAACATTGAAATATGGTAAACAATAGGCCTACTGCTATATATGCCTAAAGTTCTCCTTCGAAATAAAGTACCTTCATTTGCTCCTATTTAGTCCTGAACTGATACTACAAATATTCCTTATGACTTTTTAATGTAATAATCATTTTAGAGGATGGAGAAGGCCAACAACTCAAATATGTTAATCAGCTGTTAGTTTATGCTGACTATTTAAACCACGCCCCAAATGGGAGTCAATCACCAATCACGTTTCAATGATTTTTTACTTACAACCAATCACAGTTGTGTTTCGCCTAGAATTTACCAACTAAAGTTTATCATAATAAAGAAAGCACCTCCTTTTTAACATTCTCAATAGGTCATAGCATTATTTTGCAGTGACTGACTCTCTAAGAAATACGGCTACCAAGAATGTATATATAGTGCATGAATGTCAACAGAAAGCGGATGCGAGAGATAATATAAAAACATTTGTAACAATTGTTTATGCCAACACTGTTTGCACTTTCTTAAACGAATTATTTTCCAGGAAATGACGTTGCAGAAAAATATAATTCACATATTTACATCATAGTACATCGGAAATTAATTAATACCTATATCGTTGGTTATAAATTTCTCCACTAGGGTGCATTCTTACAACATTGCGATCCTTTGGCAATAAATAATATTATGATCTGGTTGCAGTGATAAACAAAAGAAGCAAATTAAGCGTACCAATCGTTTCACATTTGTTTTCAAATATCGCCGTTTCCATTAAATATATAAATATTTTAAAATAACTATATTTAAATAATGATTTGTGAGTAAACAGCTTAATTTTATTCGTTAAATAGTCCTAACAAATGCCACTCTTGATTTCCAAATTCTCTAGATAAATTCACTCCTCACTTCGTGAGTCGTGAATTTATCAATAATTTGGAAATCACTCGTGGCATTACTTATGATAATGTAGTATTATTAGGTGATATAGAGGAGACACTAAAGGCCATCACGTACACACTACTGAGTAACACTAAGAAACTGGGACTAGAAGTAAATATCAATAAAACAAAATACATGTGTATGGCCACACAGAAATTTATTGTATAATGAAAATGGTCAGTTAATAATAAATTACGGAAATTTTGAGGAAGTGGCTGAATTCAAATACCTAGGAACAATAATTACAAACAGGAATGAGATGCACAAAAAATTAAACATAGGCTCAATTCTGGAAATGCATGCTATTATGCATTAGAGGGAATCTTGTCGTCCCAACTTCTCTAGAAATCTGAATCCAAAAATACATATAAAACTGATATACTCCCTGTTATATTACACTGATGCGAAACATGAACTCTTATTTTATGGGAGAGAAATTATTAAGAGTATTTGAGAATAAAGTTCTTAGAAAAAAAATTGGACAAGACTGCCTAACAGTGAACTACATGATCTTTATAGGAAACCAGATGCAGTAAAACTTGTTTAATCCGGAACGTGAATAATGCGGAAATCTGTCCAATGTGAATAAATTGATTGGTCCCGGCGATATAATAGTAAATTTAAATATATTTATTTTGCATTAAACGTAATCCGTCCAACGCGGAAACGTAAAGATATTTCTACACAATTCGTGAAAAAAATATAAAGCGGAAAGACAGAGAGAGAAATTAGTTTCCACTATATTGAATGCCCGTTAGGTCAAGAAAACAATAAGCAATGATTCCTGCCGTCGGGTAAAATAGAGATTCTACCTGTACCTGAAATTTTCTTTCGGCTCACTGCATACCCGTTAAGCGAAATACAGATACCTGTCTTACAAATAACCATTGCAGTGTAAAATCTTAAATTAGTTTAAGTTCTGAGACCGATCTTTTACAGGTAGCGTTCTGAATTTGCGGAATAAAGATGGCTAAATCGTATGTATCATTGTCAATAAACGAAAAAGTGAAAGTGATTGAAGATAAATCTCCTAATTTCCGAACCGATGCTTCGAAGTCAAGCTCTTGCTGTTGCTAAATCCCTAGGGAATAACGATTTCAAGGCATCTTCAGGTTGGCTGGACAGTTTTAAAAGACAACACAAAGTAGTGTGGAATGAAATTTGCGGGGAATCAAAGGATGTGGACGAAAGTGTAGTTAGTGAGTGGAAACCGAAACTGCATACTTTAATTTCAGGATACGCCCCTAAGAGACATTTTTAACACTGACTAAATGGAACTATTTTCGCGCGTTACCGTCGAAGTCGCTCGTACATACTATAGTTCACTTTTCAACGTAAGCGGAACTACAATTAATCCACGATACGTAATAAAATACATTTACCCTATAATCTAAGATTATTAATAAATTTTAGTTTTTTTATAATGCGGAATATTATCTAATGTGGAAAAAAATTTGTCCCATGCGATTCCGCTTTGTGCAAGTTTCACTGTATAATAAGAACAGTGAAGTCTCGTAGAGTGCGAAGGACAGACATGTGGCACAAATATGGAATAAAAGAAGGGCATGCAAACTTGCTGTAGGAAATCTAAAAGGAAAACGCTCAGTTATGACGCTAAGAACGAGGTGGGAGAATAACATTAACCTTGATTTGAACAAGTAGATTAGCTAATGACAAATGAGTGAAATTTTGAGGAAGTGGCTGAATTCAAATACCCAGGAACAATAATCACAAATAGGAATGAGATGCACAAAGAAATTAAACATAGGCTCAATTCTGGAAATGCGTGCTATTATGCATTGCAGAGACATTTGATGTCCCAACTCCTTTCAAAAAACGTTAAACTGAAAATATATAAAACTATTATTCTACCAGTTATATTATATGGGTGCGAAACATGGACTCTTACTTTAAGGGAGGAAAGGAGATTACAAGTATTTGAGAATAAAGTACTTAGGAAAATTTTTGGAGCAAAGAGAATGAACAGACAGGCGAATGGAGAAACTACATAACAATGAAATACGTGGTCTTTATAGGAAGCCAGATATAATAAGAACAGTTAAGTCTCGTAGATTGCGATGGGCAGGACATGTTGCACGTATGGCGAATGAAAGACTTGCATGGAAGCTTCTTGAGGGAAAGCCAGAGGGAAAACGCCCAGTTGATAGACCAAGAATGAGGTGGGAGAATAACATTAACTATGATTTGAGGGAAGTAGATTATACAGGGAATGATTGGAAAGCATTAGCTCAGGTTAGGGATGTATGGAGAGCTTATGTCCGCGCTGCCATGAACCTACGGGCTCGATAGTGCCAGTGAGTAAGTAAGTAAGTAAGATTATACAGGGAATGATCGTAAAACATTGGCTCAGATAAGAATGTATGGAGAGCTTATATACACGCGGCCATAAACCTAAGGATTCGATAGTGACAGTCAGTTAGTTAGTTAGTTACGAAGTAAGATTTAACAGAAAACACTCTACAGTAATGGATGTAATAACGCCGGTGAACTAAAAACTGAATTGCGGATAATTTAATCTGCAGTGAGTTGAACAACCAGCCCACCTGTTCTCAAACTATTATGAAATAGTTTGTCTTGTAAGTAGATGCAGAGTCTTGGTCTGCCCGAAGCACTCATCCGTCCAGTGGCCCCGGTACGTGGGACATGATTTGTATTCTGTTGATGATAACGGTGATTCTGTCGGACCAGAGATGTAAAGTCGGTAGTCATGTGGATCCCATCGCTTACAGCACTAAAAAAAACTGCATCGAAATTATGATTTAAGATTGTGGAGTTCCCCTGAACCGCCTGGGGCTTCAAGAAGCTCGACATTAAAATAATAAAATAAAATCACAATAACTCAAGACGAAACTAAGTTCTGAGCAATTGAGTACGTCACTAGAAATCTGATAGTCTTTTATCATATATTCATACGTTTGATTATTAACTTAGCATTCTATCTCTGAAAATAATCTTCACTAACTTCTGTTGATGGCTGAAATTCCTTCCAGCGCTCAAATATTCTGACTTGTTTTATGATCTTAGCTCGTAAATTTTAAGATTCCTGCTAAGAAATTTATTGCTCTTAATTATATTCAAAAATTCAAAACAAATGTTATCTAAAATAATATAATTTTAAGAATTTAATTCATTTGTTTTTCAGCTACTTCGCAATACCAACATCCGCATAAAACAAAGGAAAACACGTTCAAAGTTTCTGGTGGGCTATTTTATAATAAAGTGGAATTTATTGACATTTTGTTTTCCAAAATAATTATACATAAATATTTCTAAAAAACATACAGTGTGTATCATCAGTCAGTTAACCAAAAATGCAAGTATATTATTTTCTGTAACTTAAAACAACTATAATACACCGTGTCCCATTCAAACCTCCCACATTTTATTTAATCATAACTCTCAAAGTATGCGGAATTATGAAATGAGGTTGGTATTAAAAGAAAGAGAAACTCAAAGAATTTTTGTTTTCATTGTTGCAGTTAATTCATCTGTCGCATGTTGGACAATAATGACATAAAACAAAATGGCGACTCCTCAGCAACGAGCACAATCTGTTTTCTGGTATTTAGAGACGAAGTCAATAATTACAGTGCAAAGAAATTACCGGAGAGATTATGGAGGAAATTCACCTGATGGGAAGACCATTAAGGCATGGCTTGAGAAGTTTCTGGCGACTGGAAGCGTTAAAAGAGAATCAGGAGGTGCTCGTTCACGAGTTTCAGAAGAAAAGATTGAAGAAATTAGAGCAGGATTTCAGAGAAGTCCACGAAAATCAATTCGCCAAGCTTCTCGGCAGTTCAATGGACATGTTGGACAGAACGTGGCACGAAATCGAATATAGGCTTGATATTGTTCGTGCTACTAATGGTGCACATATAGAGGTGTTGTAATGTGTGGCAATTAAAATTCTTTGAGTATCTGTTTCATTTAATACCGGCCTCATTTCATAATTCCGCATACTTTGTTAGTTATGATTAATTAAAATGTGGGAGGTTTGAATGGGACACCCTGTATAGCAACTATCTATAATATAGGCTATAGCAAATTACATCAAGCAGTAGTGTTTGAGATAATATTCTGAAGGTCCCGTATTCAACCTCCAGTTTCAACCAATCTCATTTTTATTCTAGCAACCATGTGCAGTGATTAACTGATTTGTGTCACACCCTGTATTTGATGCCTGTTTGACCGTTCGTGCCTATTTCTCTTCCATAATTAAATATTTAGGAATAACTAACTAACTCTCTGGCACTATCCAACCCGTAGGTTAATGGCCGCGCAGATATAAACTGTCCACATATCAGTATCCTGACCTAATGCTTTCCAATCATCCCCTGTATAATCTACTTCCCTCAAATCATAGTTAATGTTATTCTCCCACCTCATTAGTATGTACCAACTGGGAGTTTTGCTTCTGTTTTCCTACGAGAAGCCTCCGTGTCCCCCTTTCCTTCCCCATTCCTGCCACGTATCCTTCTCATCGCAGTCTATGAGACTTAAAACTCTTCTTATTGCATCTGGCTTCCTATAAAGAGAATGTAGTTCACTGTTATTTACTATTCTCCATTCACCTGTCTGTTCATCTCTCTTTAGTCCAAAAATGTTCCTAAGAACTTTATTCTGAAATACTTGTAATATTTTGTCCTCCCTTAAAGTAGGAGGCCTAATTATATATTTTAATTTTTCATTTAGCAGGTACCACAATGTTTCACTTCATCCTGCGCCCAATTAACCTACTTTCGTTCACCTCTACATCTCTCTGTCATTCCAATCCAGCGGTGGATTATCGAAAAATAAATTGGGATGCATGGAAGATGATACAGTAAAACTTTCTCAAAGCGGAATCGCATGGGACCAATTTATTTTCCGCATTAGACAAAATTCCGCATTATAAAAAATCTAAAACTCATTAATAATCTTATATTGGAATGTTTTCTCTATGTATTATTCCAATGAGAATAAATATACTGGAGGAAATCGCAATCCTAAGAGAAATCAACAGCAACCTGATTCTCAATGAATACACACCTAATCCACACAATCCTCTGTACAAAATTCTCACAACCAAGTCAGTGCTTCAACAAGGGTCAACAAGAACGGACCTAATGCATTCTGCTGATGATGGGACTACTCCCGAAAGGCCTACGAGTTCTAAAAGAACTTAAGTTGAGGAGACGGACCTACAAGGTAACTATATTATAGTTTTTAACCGTACATTACATTACTGTGAACCTGAAGATGCCTTGAAATCGTTATTCCCTAGGGATTTCGCAACAGCTAGAGCTTGATTTTGGAGCAACGGTACGAAAATTTGGATATTTTTTAATCGTGCACTTGTAAAACACTCCCACACTATTTCGTTGATTTCTTTACTTCCTGTGTGTTTTTTAAGCTTTCTCTTCATTTGACCATTTCCTTGCATCCATTCAGCCATTATATTTTCTTTGTGTTTTAAAGTCTCGTTAACTTGAGTTTTTCCACATTTAAATTTAGTAATTAATTTGCGCACTGAGAGTTTTTTTTTCTTTGTCTTCAATCACTTTCACTTCTTTGTTTAATGACAATGATACATACGTTTTAGCCATCTATATTCCGTAAATTCAAAACGCTACCTGTGAAAGATGGGTCTCAGAATTTAAATTAATTTAACCCTTAAATTGGCAAAACACACATTTCTTCTGTTAGTTATTTGAATGTTGCGGACCGCAGTGAAAACGGAATATTGTGTAAGAGTTATTATTAGGTATATTGTATGATTGGACCAACATTTAAGTGGTTTCTTTTTGTTCGTTTTCTTCTGATTTATTTAAAATATTAAATTAATTAAATCAACTGATGTATTCAAAAGGATACGTTACGAATTTAAGGGTTAAGATATTACAGTGCTATAGTTATTAGTAAGACAAACACAGTATCTGTATTTCCCGTAACGCGTGTGCAGTGAGACTGAAAGAAAATTGCAGGTACAGGTATAATTCACCCGGTTTTTTTTTTGGCCAAATGGGTAATCATTGAAGTGGGAACCAATTTATGTCTCTCTTTGTGTTTCCGCTTTATTTTCTTTTCATTAATCGTTCCCGCGTTGGACAGATTCCTTTTATGCAAAATAAATACACATAAAATTACTATTATTTCGCCGGGACCAATACATTTGTTCACATTGGACAGATTTCCGCATTATTCACGTTCCGGATTAAATAGATATGTTATTCCTTTGTAACACTGGTGATATGATTTTTGTCTCATGAGTACCTATAGTTGTACTTAATGCAGTTTTTATCGTGTTTTCAAACATGTATTCGGAAATTCTCCATCCCACAGTTTTTTTATTTCAATTTCAATTAATGGATTTATATAATTATGTTTTAATAAACGTCAATTGGTGCAGTGAGCGATGAGCACGGGGAACACTTTCATCAGGAGATTTCAGCTATGGAAAAGAGATATCAAGGAAAATGGAATCCTAATATGCTGGCTGATTATTGTTGGACCATCAAGAGAGATGCTCCACAGGCGAAAATATAGCAGAAAATCGTAATTTCTTACTTTCTAGGTGAGTCCGAATGTTCGAATATTGTATAGTTACGAATGTATAAAATATTAAAGTGTTTGAAATTATAAATTCCTGTCTCTAGGAAACCTTGCGTGATGGAGAAAAACCTATATCAAATTTGAATTCAGGAGAAACACTATCAGAATCACATATTTTTCTTTCTGAGACAAAAAAAAGTTTATTTTTGTTGCTCAGTGTAATTTATAACAAGAATTAGCATGCCACAGTTATAGAATGTATCATTTAAATTTAATTGTATTTGATGTAAATATGACACATGTATTTCACAAGGCTTCTGAAATAGTTACGTCACTCTAAATACCAAGACCACGTTCTGAGAAATTATGCATTAGTTGCAGAATCACGCACTGAATACGTGTAGCGTAGTTGATTGTCTCAAGGACGAAGATGGGAGACCGTTAACCTATCACACACACACGCAACCTATCTGCCACCTGTTCTGATACCACAACATTGCTATACTCAAGTTAATATCAGCTATTCACCCACTGAATTGTTTTAACATCAAAACAAATGCAATTTTGACACATTAAAATTAAATAGGTTCTTATATTCGTCCCAACTTCTCTCAAAATAATGTTAAACTGAAAATATATAAAACTGTTATTCTCCCAGTCACACAACATACAACGGGTGAAAATTGAGATTGATGGAAAAATTATAGAACAAGAGTCAGATTTCTCTTACTTAGGAAGTGTATTTGCAGAGTATAAGAGTGACATTGATTCAAAATTACAAAAATATAATAAAATGAATGGGGTAATACGAAGACATTTTGGTAAACAGATGAGGACAGAGACAAAACTAAGATTACATAACATCACATCAAAAGCTGCTCTAAAATACGGAAGTGAAATTTGGATTTTAAATAAAAGAAACTCTCATAAACTTCAAGTAAGCCAAATGCGCTTCTTACGATCATTGTTAGGAGTTAATAGACTGGATCACCAAAGAACACTATTATCAGAGGAAAACTTGGAGTAACAAGTTTAAACGAAGATATACAAAGATACCAACAAGAATGGAAAAATCATCTGAGGAGAATGGCAAGAAATAGACTTCCAAAATTGGCATTCCAATATACCCCAACTGGACATAGGGACCAAGGAAGACCAAAACATCGGTGGAAAGATCAAGACCATCTTCGCTAGGTTTACCGTACAGGCCACATGGCCTAAAACGAATTTGTTCATGATGATGATTCTCCCAGTTATATCATATGGGTGCGAAACATGGACTCTTACTTTAAGGAAGAAAAAAAAAGAATAATGGTATTTGAAAATAAAGTTAGGCTAATTAAATAAAAATAAAACTTAGTTTTATTTGATTTTCATATTTATTAAGATATAATTCAGTGACAGCTGTTTCGGTACACTGTACCTTCTTCAGACATGTTAAATTATGAATTGTGTTATTATAGTACATATCAACTGATCTAAGCAACAATACAACAATAATTTACTTATTTTTTTTTTAATTTAACAAAGGCGATTCATTGAAATCAAGTTGAGAATTTAGCAGTTAAATTCCATCAGGTTTTCCTACAAGAAGCTTCCATGCATTCCCCTTTGTACAGGTCTATATGTATATTTTTAATTTTTTATGTGCCGGATTTTATTGTATGTCTTGAAACTGGCTCCTAAATCTATATATTTATTTTTCCCTCTCCCTTTAACTAAAACTTTGTAATGTATACATAAGTAAAGTAAAGTGATCCCACAACAGGCCCGGAGGCCCTTGGGGTAGTGGGAGGTTAAGGCTCCCACTTTTTCTAGACAATCGGCACTTTATGTCAGCCGGGTTGTCAGCCCTGCGTGACGGCCGCCTTTACCCCCAGAACAAACGTCTGGTACTCATTTCCGTTAGAGGCTGAGTCGACCACAGAGCCATAGTGCCGCCAGAGGGTTTGGGTCAGTTTAAAAATCCTGACCCAACGGGACTTGAACCCTCGACCAGGCCTTAACCACTACGCTACGGCGTGCCCCCTTGTAATGCATACATTCTATATGTATTGTTCCTGTAACTGAACTGCACCCGAGCACCAGCACTTGTCAATATTGTGTACAGCATTTATTTGTGAATAACAATTTATTCCTATCAAAAAACTAACACATTTTCTTGTATACTTCTCTTAATTAAGTTTGATTAAGCTGTTAAAGCTACGAAAAATGGCCTGTGTAGAGTTTAAAGTTCGCAAGGTATGAGACAAACGTGAAAGCAATGTAGTACAGCTATGTATATCTATAATTCATTGCTATAATTGACATGGGGGGACTTTCTTGTAAGTGGCATTTGAATTTAATTGGTTATGTTTTGTGACGTCATGTAATGATGGCGGTTTTCTTGTTTGACCTCATTTTTTTTTCCTTGCTAACAATTTAAATGACGAGAAATTCCTTGATGTCACTTTTGTTCTTGTGTGTGTGTGTGTGTGTGTGTGTGTGTGTGTGTGTGTGTTGCGCAAATATTAATAACACCTGTAAACATGTGGCAACAACCGTCCACCATTTCGTGGCCATTTTCTGCCTGACGTAAAGCACATAGGGCTACTTAATAGCAGAGTCAAAAAATAAATTGAACGACATATAACGTGAAAATGAGACCAAAATACATATATTTTATTTTGAGTTATTTAATTGCATGTATATATATATATATATATATATATATATATATATGCGTTGTAATTCTGCCAGAAGGCAGGTCCTTCACTGCAATCATAGCATTTTCAGGTTATGCTTGCAGCTTTACTAGGGAATTGTAGGTGTGGTAGCTTCCCGTTGCTTTGCACACCGGTGAAGGATGATGAAGATGATGATGATAATGATAAGGATGATGATGATGGCCATATATGCTTTCGGGGACCGTTTGGCCCTTAAAGTTTTCCTGTCATTTTCTTACAGGTGAGGAAAAACCCCGATAAAAACCTCACCCAGAACAACAGCCCCGACCAGGGATCGAACCCGGGCCCGCTGCGTGACAAGGCACCTCGCTACCTCGAGACCACAGCGGTGGACACACATCACACACACACACACACACATATATATATATATATATATATATTATTGAATCTCCAATAATGCGAACCCTATTTCACCATCCGGTATGTTAGGGGTTTAGTTACAATACAATTAATTATTTACAGTAATTTAGAGTATGGTTAATTTCTAGCGTTACATAATAACGTAATATGAACAAATAAATTAATTAATTAACAGAAAGCTCAAAGTCTCTTAAAAATATGATGGATAAAGTCACACAGTTTTCTATGGCAACACTTCTTACATGGGGGCACGCCCTAGCATAGTGGTTAAGGCACTGAGCTACAAGCCGAAGGGTCGAGGGTTGAAGTCCCGTTGGGGTCAGGATTTTTAAAGTGACCCTAACCCTCTGGCGGCACTATGACCCTGGGATAGACTCAGCCTCTAACGGAAATGAGTACCTGACGCTTGTTCTGGGTAAAAGCGGCCGTCACGCAGGGCTGACAACCCGGCTGACATAAAGTGCCGATTGTCTAGAAAAAGTGGGAGCCTTAACCTCCCACTACCCCAAGGGCCTCCGGGTCTGTTGTGGGATCATTTTACTTTTTTACACTTCTTACATAAAATATTTGACAAATATAGTTGAAATCTATTAGGGTCTATGGCAATAACCTAATTTTTTAATGAATTCATGTCTTTTTGGAATCAAATAACAGATGTGAGATAGTCTGGCTGGAGTTTTTACAAATACAGGTATCTGTACCTATTTTAAATCGTTTCAAATAATGCTCAAATTTACCGTGTCCAGTCATAAATTGTGTTAATACAAAATTTGGTTCTACGTATTTGCACTTTATTCGGTCAAAACAGTTGGGAAAAATAATGTTATTTTCAAAGCATCATTAATACTGTTTAACCACTCAGCATTACAATTTTGTAAGAGATAATTTTTTAATACTTCTTTAACATATGATAGAGGGCAGCAGGAGTAAAAGTAATCCATAATTGAATTAGCAGCTGATTTGACAAGAAAATCTGCAGATTCATTTACTGTAGTTAAAGCATGTCCTTTAATATGTCCAAGATGTTGGTTTAATTTTGTTTATACAGATATATATGCATGTTAAAAATACCATTACTAAATATACTGTATAAGAGAGCATAATTTTTTGCTAGGGAAAAGAGCTTACTTCTTTTCTATCACATTTTATTTATCTTCTTTTTGGATTCTGATAGTTCGTTATATGTTGAACAGATCAAAAATAGGGAACCATAAAGAGTTGTAGATAATATAAGAATTTTTTTTATTATTCCGGCTTTTACATTGAATATACATTTTTCCGGTACCCATGTTCACAGTTAACTACACATTTGTTTCAACACATCTTTCCATTCTTGTCTGTTCATCCATATATCTTCTTCTATTTCCCATTCCCTCTTAGCTTCATTGATTCCCTGAATCCACGTAACAGTTGGTCTACCCTTATTTTTCCTTCCCTGTGGTTCCCAATCCATGATTATCTTAGGTAGTCTTCCTTCTTCCATTCTTCTAATGTGTCCGTACCAATTTAATTGTTTCTTCTTTATAAAATCTAATATTGAATATTGTATCTGCATTTTTTCTTTTATATGTGAATTTCTGATTTTATCCTTCCTGGATATTCTTGCAGCACGTCTCCAGTAGTCCATTTCAGTGGCGAGCATTTTTTTTTTATTTGCGCATTTAAAGCCCACACATCAGCTCCATAGTTAATAATGCTTCTGATTATTGTATTAAAAATAGTTTTTGTTTGTTTCTTTGAAGATATGTTTGTTCCATACTATTCCATTTAGGGCAGATATAGCATACTTTCCTATATTGATCCTGTTTCTTATCTCTGTTTCTTGTTTTCCATATTTAGTCATTTAAATTCCCAAATACTTATATTCTTCAGTGTGCTTAATTGTCCCTAAATCTTCTTCTAGTATTAAATCTTGAAGAAGAATATAAGAAAAATCATTTAAAAAATATTTAACAATTTATATGAAATTTGTAATCAGATACCTAGGAACAATAATTACAAACAGGAAGGAGATGCACAAAAAAATTAAACATAGGCTCAATTCATTGCTATTATGCATTAAAAGGACTCCTGTCTTCTCAACTTCTTTCATAAAACGTTAAACTGAAAATATATAAAACAGTTATTCACCCTGTTATAATACATGGATGTGAAACATGGACTCTTGGTTTATTGGAGGAGAAAATATTATGAATATTTGAGAATGAAGTTCTTAGGAAAACTTTTGGACCGAAGAGAGATGAACAGACAGGTGAATGGAGAAGAGCGAACTAGATGCTCTTCATAGGAAACCAGATATAAAAAAGGATAGTTAACCCTTAAATTCGTAATGTATCCTTATGGATACATCAGTTGGTTCAATTAATTTAACATTTTAAATAAACCAGAAGAAAACGAACAAAAAGAAACCACTTAAATGTGTATCTAATTATACAATATACCTAATAATAACAGTTATACAAGATTCCGTTTTCACTGCGGTCCGCCGCATTCAAATAGCTAACAGAAGAAATTTGTGTTTTGTTAATTTTAGGGTTAAGTCTCGTAGACTGCAATGGACAGGACATGTGACACGGATGGATAATGAAAGAAGAGCAGGAATGATACTTGTAGGAACATGAGAGTGAATACATCCAGATTGTAGAGCATGTCAGAATTTCAAGTCATTCGGCTGACTACTTTCAGAGTTTTTTTTAGCACAAACATACGCACGCTGAATTTGTATGTATGAATATTAAGAAAATCACATTAATCTTCCACAAAGAATAAAGGAAACGTGGTCTGACATCTACATTAAGCAATTTGCTGAAGAAAGCTGAAAAGAGAAGTGTGTGTTTTTTGCCTGGACAAGTCAGTTCGTGTATTTAATTACATATTACAAGTTGCTAATCTAATTTGTCAGTTCGTAAAATACAATTAATCAGTCGAATGCTTGTGGCTTGCCAATTTTTTTATTCGCGATATAATCATGCAATCAGACATCCGGAAAACGCGATCATTTCGCTTCAGATAGTTGCCAAGGCGACACTCTGTCAACAAATGCCCAACTATATAATCCTAATTCCTCATTATAAAGTATAGACTAATAATAATAATAATAATAATAATAATAATAATAATAATAATAATAATAATAATAATAATAATAATAATAATAATGAGATTACTATTTTTTTATTAAGAGCGAAACTAATGGACACAAGGTGGAAAAGGTGAGAAAAACAAGAAGCAACGGAAATTGGTTTTCTTTGTATTTTTTAAACTCTGGTTAAGTGGCAGATAAGGCCTTAAGGTCTTAACTCTGCCAGGTAAAATAAAGCTATTATTATTATTATTATTATTATTATTATTATTATTATTATCATCATTATCATTATAATTTTTTTTATTGCGGATCAGCCCATGTTGGACTACGCAAAGTACTTACAGGCGTTTCCTTTGGGCCCACATTTCTTTCATTCTTTTGCTGAGCTTGTTTTCTATCATCTGTCCAAGTTGTTCCAGATTTTTTCTTCGGTTTATCCTCTTGGTCAACTTGCCACTTATTCACCTTAATTCTAAATATATCTCTGTTTGGGATATCTTCTTTAGTAATTCCTGCCAATTTTAAGTCCTTTTTGACTTCATCAATCCACTTCATAGTATCCACTGGAACTTTACTTCTGTTTTAGTAGAATTCCATTATCTGTTTTGTAAGCCTATTTGAGTTCATTCGTTTAATATGGCCATAAAATTTTAACCTTCGTTTTCTAATATCACTATGAATGTCTGTATATATTTTTATTTCCTTTTTACTTCTGAGTCTAAATGCTTCACCTATGACTTGTGGACTTAAAACTTTTCTTATAATTTTGCATTCTTTTGTCACTATATTTTCGATATATTTTATTATTATTATTATTATTATTATTATTATTATTATTATTATTATTATTATTATTATTATTAATATTAATATTATCGGCCACGGTGGACTAGTGGTTATGCTCCTTGCCTCTGGTCCCGAGGGTCGCGGGTTCAAACCCGGCCGGTGTTGATGGATTTTTTAGGACGGAAAAATCCAAGGAGCAAGTCCTCCGGGAGGTACTTTAAGCCGTGGGTCCTGAGTCTGAAGATTTTCAGGCTCGTAAAAGATCCTTAAGCCTGAATGAAAAGGCCTCTAAGCAACATTTACTGAATTTTCCCATCCTAGTATTACCTTGGTGTCCTAGATATCAGTATGAGGCGGAACGCTGACCACGGACCACTCAAATGACATCTATACGAAAACAAGTGTAACTAAATTAGTATGGTTCAAATTCTTCCCTGTAGGGGGAGTGCGCCTAAATTTCTGTTAAGGGAAACATGGGCTTACAAGATACAAGATTATTATTATTATTATTATTATTATTATTATTATTATTATTATTATTATTATTATTATTATTATTATTATAACCTTGAAATGGATAGAGGAAGAAGTTAAAGACACTGTAAAACGTCAGAATAAATAATAATAATAATAATAATAATAATAATAACAATAAAAACTAACTCACTGGCACTATCGAATACCTAGGTTCATGGCTACACGGACATAAGCTCTCCAAACATCTCTATCGTGAGCTAATGTTTTCCAGTAATCCCCCGTATAATCTACTTCCTTCAAATCATGGTTAATATTATCCTCCTACCTCATTGTTGGCCTACCTACTGAGCATTTTCCCTCTGGCTTTCTTACAAAGAATTTCCATGCTCTTATTTTATTCCAAATTTGTATTACATGCCCTGCCCATCGCAGTCTAGGAGATTTAACTTTTCATATTATATGTGGCTTCTTATAAAGATCATTTAGTTCATTGCTATGCAGTCTTCTCCATTCACCTGTCTGTTCATCTGCTTTGATCCAAAAATTTCCCTAAGAACTATGTTCTCAAATATCGCAATCTCCTTTCCTGCTTTAAAGTAAAAGTCCATGTTTCACATCCATTCAATATAACTGGAAGAATAACAGTTTTATATATTTTCAGTTTAAAGTTTTTTGAAAGAAGCTGGGACGACACAAATCCCTGTAATGCATGTTGTTCTTGATCAAAGTATATAGACCTGTTATGATCTCAGTGACGAATTTTGAATCCAGCGTTTCCTTGGACGGCCCAGAGATCTCTTCCCTGTTGGACAATAAGGAAGAATGGGTTTGGGAACTCTATCTGAACTCATTCGTCGCAAAAATAGCACGATTTATCATAATTGAGTGTGTGTTTAATTTCTTTGTACATCTCACTGAAAATAATAGTATATTACGATGCAAGGTTGGGAAGTGGTATTTACAGAATCGAGGAAAATGTCCCTATCGCTCGGTTTTTAATTTCCGAGATTCTATAAAAGTCTTCACAAACGTGCGTTGTACATTATTTTTTGCGCGATGGTTTTCAAAATAATAAATAGTAGTAAAATAATAACATCTTTGTTGGAAATATTTGCGTTCATTATAAACAATTGACTAACGTTAACAGTGTGGGCAATGTTTATTAGTTGAAACAACAGGAGGCCTTGAGAACAATTATTGATAGCATGGCCGCAAGTACGTATTTATTGTTTTATATTGTTTCAAATAAAGTTCAGTTCATTTAAAATGCAGTGATTTGTTTTCGTATAATGTACACTAACACTACCTTCTGGATATTTTTTGTATATACATTGTACGTAGTATACATAGAGGGCAGTGGTTTTATTTCCCGCACGTGGGTGTAAATGTAATTAAACGCTTTATATTAGCTTGACCTGTATCTATCTATATATCTATCTATCTATCTATCTAACGAAATCTTTCAACGCGACTTTCACACACTTAATATCATTGGATCGTCTTGAAACTTTGTATACTTGTAAAGGACCCGTGACAATACAATAATTTCATATTTTGTTTCTAAAATCCTGGCCAGAATCATCAGAAAATCAAAAAAATGAAAACTGGTATAATAGGTTGCCGACTAGTCGACTTTTTAGTGAATAGTTGTAAGAGCTCTGTTGGTAGAGCGATGGACTCTCGTGGTATATAATTTAAGTTATCCATATGTCGCTGGTTCAAATCCGGCTGGCAGGTTTTTTTAGAAGAGTATTACTTTTAGCTCATACTACAATATTATCAAATTTAAAGATATTTACATTCTTATCTTATTCTGTGAAATATTAAAACTAAAAAATAGAAAATAAACAATAGTTTTAAAAAACTAAAACAACACGCTTTATTAGAAAATCGAAGTAAAAAAAATAAAAAATAATTTTAATTTCCAACACACTTGGGATAAAATTAAAGTGGTCAACAAAAAAAATCATTTCCAACACATATAGAATAAAACTAGAGTTATCAACAAAAAGAAAATAATTTTACCATCAAAAGCGTGGGGTGCTTTTTATGATTTTTACATTTTCTTCTTAGAGACCTCACCTTTTCCAATATCTGTTTATTATCAAATATATTAATTGATATAGAGCACCCCACACTTTTGATGGTAAAATAATGTTCTTTTTGTTGATAACTCTAGTTTTATTCTATATGTGCTGGAGATGATTTTTTTGTTGACCACTTTAATTTTATCCCAAGCGTGTTGCAAATTAAAATTATTTTTAATTTTTTTAGTTCGGTTTTCTAATAAAGCGTGTTGTTTTAGTTTTTTAAAACTATTGTTTATATTACAGTAGTTATTTAGGTTGGCAACCCCGAAAGGAAGTTGAAGTTTCAATCATGGTCTCCATTGCTGTAAGTACGACAAAATGCAATATCGCTCAAATAAATAAATAAATAAATAAGAAATCATAATAATTTTATAGAAAATATCGCTTTCAGATATTTGACTTGAATAACATAGATTGAAACAATCTATTAAACAAGTTTTATCAGATATAAAAAAAACTGTTGATGTTAGCGTGGCTAACGTACCAACATTGTATTAAAGCAGACGTTATAAGAAATTTCATTATAAAACAAGAAAACATCAGTTCTTTAATGACGTAGATTTATATAGAAACAAACTTAATATGTAAAAAAGATAGACAGCCAGATTGAGCCGTTTACCAAAGGCCACGGCCCTTGACCCTACTGTGACAGACAATTTTCACCTTGTCATCACCTGACAATCACAGTTAGTTCCTGCAGCAACGGCCTATTTTCTTTACATACCAGAAATAGCAACGGACGTGAAAAATGAGCTAACATTTTTATTGGATATAACTTCCACAAGATTATATTATATAAATTATACAATTATGGAGCTAGTAAACAGATTCACATACTAGGGAATGTAATTTTTCCCTCATTAATGAATGTAATTTGATGGGAAGAGTATCTTATTAATAGGAATGTAGTTCCAATTATATAACATGGAATGTTGTTACTGTAAAAATGTTCAAGCTACGAGTTGCAGTAAAATGTATTTTTATAAGTGATTGTAAGCTTGTACACAGGTGCAAGGCAAGTGGCGCCTTCTGTAGACCATTTCTGACAGCCAACAACTTATTTTAATCAGTCGTTACTTTTAAAGTTCATGGAAACAGCCGATGAGGTTGTTAAATTCCAATAACCCAGTTTAACCTCTCGTTCCCAGCATTTATTCTCCATCCACAATATAAACACACCATCACGACATAATCTCTTGCTTAATATATCGCAACATCAGGATATCTCATCACTTCATATCATATACTATATCGGCTTCTCGCAACTGGAATTCCCTATCACTGGAAATCAGGGACTGCCGGACGTTACAATCATTTAAAATAAATCTAAATGTATATTTCCTCTAACCTTGGCTAGATCATTGCCCCTGTAAATTATGTGAATTACTGGTGTTTCTTGTTTAATTTATTATATTTATACTACTACTAACTATCTAACTAACTCACTGGCACTATCGAACCCGTAGGTTCATGGCCGCACGGACATAAGCTCTCCATACATCCCTATCATGAGCCAATGTTTTCCAACCATTCCCTTTATAATCTACTTCCCTCAAATCATAGTTCATGTTATTCTCCCATTTCATTCTTGGTCTACCAACTGGGCGTTTTCCCTCTGGTTTACCTACAAGTATCTTCCATGCACGTCTTTCATTCCCCATATGTGCCACATGTCCTGCCCATCGCAGTTTACGAGACTTAACTGTTCTTATTATATCTGGCTTCCTATAAAGACCATGTAGTTCACTGTTATGAAGTCTTCTCCATTCACCTGTCTGTTCATCTCTCTTTGGTCCAAAAATTTTCCTAAGTACTTTATTCTCAAATACTCGTTAAAAATTATACTATTATTATTATTATTATTTATTATTATTATTATTATTATTATTATCATTATACGTTGAGCTACAAGCCGGAGGGTCGAGGGTTCAAGTCCCGTTGGGGTCAGGATTTTTAAACTGACCCAAACCCTCTGGCGGCACTATGGCCCTGGGGTCGACTCAGCCTCTAATGGAAATGAGTACCAGATGCTTGTTCTGGGGGTAAAGGCGGCCGTCACGCAGGGCTGACAACCCGGCTGATATAAAGTGCCGATTGTCTAGAAAATGTGGGAGCCTTAACCTCCTACAACCCCAAGGGCCTCCGGGCCTGTTGTGGGATCACTTTACTTTATTTTACTTTTACTTTACTTTTATCATTATACGTATCGTATAAAATGTTATTTGTACATCATGAAATTTACAGTCCAGCTTTTAATATATGTTAAATACTTTACAGTTAGTATAGCATATATATATATATATATATATATATATATATATATATAGGCCTACATATACATATAGGCTACTATACTAACTATATATATATATATATATATATATATATACCTAAAATTATTATGGAATGTATCCCAACGGAAAGGAGGAAAAGAGGAAGACCAAAGAAAAGTTGGATAGAAGGCGTATGAATATTAGAGCATTGGAGGAAGATCAATGGATGGTCAGAGATGAATGGCGTTTGGTTTCCGGAAGAATGCGGCAGCTGTCATGATACCGGATAATGATGATGATGATTATATATATATATATATATATATATGGGTGCGAAACATGGACTCTTACTTTAAGGGAGGAAAGGAGATTACGAATATTTGAGAATAAAGTTCTTAGGAAAATTTTTGGACCAAAGAGAGATGAACAGACAGGTGAATGGAGAAGACTACATAACAATGAACTACATGGTCTTTATAGGAAGCCAGATATAATAAGAACAGTTAAGTCCCGTAGACTGCGATGGGCAGGACATGTTGCGCGTATGGGGAATGAAAGACGTGCATGGAAACTTCTTGTAGGAAAGCCAGAATGAAAACGCCCAGTTGGTAGACCAAAAATGAGGTGGGAGAACAACATTAACTATGATTTGAGGGAAGTAGATTATACAGGGAATGATTGGAAAGCATTAGCTCAGGATAGGGATGTATGGAGAGCTTATGTCCGTGCAGCCATGAACCTACGGGTTCGATAGTGCCAGTGAGTAAGTATATATATATATATAGGCTATATATATATATATATATATATATATATATATATATATATATTCTATAAACATGTATTTCTAATTTGTGCTGGTTGAATGGAAGAGAAGACTTTATGGCCTTAAATCAGCCAGAATAAATATATTATTATTATTTTATTATTATTATTATTATTATTATTTATTATTATTATTATTATTATTATTATTATTATTATTATTATTATTATTATTTAAACTTCCTCGGCTTATTACGTGGGAGACACAACCTGGCCCCTACAGTAGCACGATCTGTCGGGATAGGGATTAAACTAAGGATTACACACGTGCTCTTTTGACACACACGGACATGGAGGATCTCCCTGAATGAGCCCATCTCAAAATTAACAACAATACGTTCGAAAAATAATTAAAAAGAAAATAAACTTAAACTTCTTAAAGTACAAAATAATAATAGGCCTAAAAATAATAATATAGCAACCATAACTACAAAGTAATTTCCAAAATAAGTTCATACAAGAGATAAAGGAATAGTTAATACGATAAAACTGGAGTATATTAAATATCAAATCACAACTATCCACCAAAATCAATAAAATGTAATACAATTAATTCCAATCTTACTTCATAAGAAATTGTTTGAACTACAGCACGCAATCCTCCCAATAAATAATAATAATTACAATGATTCGCCCTTGAACAGGGCATCATAAGGGTGATCACTTCAAAGTAAAAACACTACTAAGAATAAAAACAACAAGTTCCACCATATATATATATTATAATTAAATGTTTAACATTGAGCAATGCAAGCTTAATATGGTATGATAAGAAAAATAAATGCCTGGACGGGATTCGAACCCGGATCTCTGAGTATGTAACCAGGAATGTCGAAAGACAAACCTGTGGCATTTGAAAAAAAAAATCTAACCATTCTTGAGTTGATAGGTTCCACTTCTAATTCTCTTCTTATTTCTGATTCTGCCATCTTACGAGGCCTAATTTTTCACTATGGGTACATACAATTTCTGGTCAGTTCCTACTCTTATCCAATTAATTTAGTTTAAATAGAAAAAAAACGAATTAAATGATTAATTAAATCTGCAGACACAACTAGATTATGTTGTTTCTATTATTTATTTCATATATCACAAATGATGGATGAATCATATTTGAAGACGGGTTCGAATCCTGTCCAGGCATTTATTTTTCTTATCATACCATATATATAAATATATATATAGGGGCCTGTATAAGTTACATGTAAACTAGCTAATACCCGGCGTGCGTTGCTACGCCTAAATAAATGAAATAATAAAGGTTAATTAAATTGTATGATATACGTTGAGACGCACCAAACATGGCGGTTGCCAGAGTCAATTTTTAATTTCGGATTTCAGGTAAACCTCCACTTCTAATTCTCGGATTTCGCTCATTTTTGGATAATACCTACTTCGGTTTATTTAGTAGGATATACTGAGTTTCGTTGTGAAACATCAAAAATTGTGAGCGATTTAAACAATTTTCACTTCAGGTGAACTCCTACAACTAGTAGTTTTAGAGGATCCGATTGTGAACCTAAACCATCCAAGTACCCACTCAAACACACACAAAAATATCAAAATCGGTCCCGTTTTTAATTTCGTGTTCCAGGTAAACCTGGATTTCTAATTGTCGGATTTCGGTCATTTTTTGATAATATCTACTTTGATATATTTTAATAGCATATACTAAGTTTCGTTGTGAAACATAGAAAATTGTGACTACTAGAACGATTTTAAAATTTTCACTTCAGGTGAACTCCTACACTTAACGGTATTAGAGGGTCCAATTGTGAATCTAAACCATCCAGGGACCCAATAAAAACACACAAAAAAAATCATAAAAATCGATCTAGTCATTTAAGAGGAGTAGAGTGACAAACGCGCGAACAGAAGAATTATATACCTATAAGCCTATAAAGATATATATATATACACTGTATCTAAAGATAACGTCATGTGACGTCATCCACAGATACGTTACAGTTGTGGCAAGAAGTAATAGACTCGTGAGTACTAAAACGTACCATTAATAGTAATAACTGGAAGGCGCACAAGCGTGCACACGAGTCTATTACCAACATAGAAACCCAAACGAATGGTACCTACCCCTCTAAGGTATAATGAATACCATATACACTCGGAGTGGGGGTGGCAACTTATGGGAGGAGTCATCGCCCTTATAAGGCGAGGACGCGTGTGAAAACTCTCTCACGCTCATACGTTCTACAATAGTCAAGTTCTTCAGTAATCGTTCGCGAAGGTGATATTAAAACACGTGGGCGGAAGTAATTCATCAACTCCACACCGAGTGAAGTATAAAACACTGTACACATACAATTGTATAGTCAAATGTATCCAATAAAATAAAATAATAAGTGTATAATTTAAAACATCCCTGAGTGATCATACTCTACCCTGAGCGAACCGGCACACAGTATAGGCCTATATATGGTGGAGCTTGATTTTTTAAGTAGAGTTTTTACTCTGATGATGCGCTGTTCAAATGCGAAACACATGTCAATTTTGGTATGTTTCCTGTCTTCTTTGCCTTTTTTTTTTATATCTGTGGTTTTAATTGGACACATTTGCATGTCAGATTGATTGCTGACTCTTTTAGCGGAATTACTACTAAAGTATTTTTTAGCGCAGAAATGAACTTCCTTAGAAGAACAAAAGGCTGCACAAGAATGGATCGGATAAGGAATGAAGATATAAGAACAGAGTGAAGAAGAAGTATTTTTCTACAATATAGTTTAATCTTTTTTTTTTTAATTCTGAAGCAGATTCTAGACAAACTTGTTAATATGATAGTTTATAAAGAAAATTTTATCTTATTTAATTTTAATTTTATTACTTATGTGCAGTAGCTATTTTCTACCATGAAATGTAAAATTAATATTGAATTTTAACTAGAAATTAACAAGTCCAGTTTTTTTTTATTACTAGTTTCTTCTTCTCTACACGTACTAGGTCAGATTGGCCAATTGCAGTCTCGCTTCAGGAGATGGCCGAAGGATGTTTTTTCTCAAAGCATCATAATTTATACTTTATCTTATATTCTACCGGAAGGGGTATCCAGAATCCCCTATATCACAGATTGTTCAGTTCAGTTTTATAAAGTTCATGTTTTTTCATCATATACTGTGCAATGACTTCAAATTTTAGAGGTTATTTAGCATAATTTAAAGCAGAAATTTGCCTTGGGAATTGTTATTATTATTGGTATTACTCAGGAAATTGTATAAGTGATTCCTTGTATTTAGCTACTCTATAACCTACTAATTTGAATTAATAGGCCTACGTGACATCATACTGACATGTTATATCTGTGACATAAAGGGTTTTTTTTTTTGTTGTTGTTAATGTTTCCCAGTGCATGAAGTTTTTTAACTAAACTAACTGAAATTCAAATTTCGTTATACACCGTGTCCCATTCAAACCTCCCACATTTTAATTAATCATAACTCTCAAAATATGCGGAATTATGAAATGAGGTTGGTATTAAAAGAGAGAGAAGCTCGAAGAATTTTTGTTTTCATTGTTGCAATTAATTCATCTGTCGCATGTTGGACAATAATGACATAAAACAAAATGGCGACTCCTTAGCAACGAGCACAAACTGTTTTCTGGTATGCAGAGACGAAGTCAATAATTTCAGTACAAAGAAATTACCGGAGAGAATGTGGAGGAAATACACCTGATGGGAAGACCATAAAGGCATGGCTTGAGAAGTTTCTGGCGACTGGAAGCGTTAGAAAAGAATCAGGAGATGCTCGTACACGTGTTTCAGAAGAAAATATTGAAGAAATTATAGCAGGATTTCGGAGAAGTCCATAAAAATCAATTCGCCACGCTTCTCGGCAGTTCAATGGACATGTTGGACAGAACGTGGTACGAAATCGAATACAGACTTGATATTGTTCGTGCTACTAATGGTGCACATATAGAGGTGTTTTAGTGTGTGGCAATGAAAATTCTTTGAGTTTCTGTTTCGTTTAACACCGGCCTCATTTCATAATCCCGCATACTTTGTTAGTTATGATTAATTAAAATGTAGGAGGTTTGAATTGGACACCCTGTATATTTAGACATTTGGGAACCCTCGGCTACTTTTTGTTTACCGATATAATAATTAATATTTTATGTAACATATTATTAGGAGCCATGTTATATAAAATTGTAAAGTACACTAATTTAGTGATTTGTATTAAAAGTTTGTTTATTTATTATTATTATTATTATCATTATTATTATTATTATTATTATTATTATTATTATTATTATCATTATTATTATCATTATTATTATTATTATTATTATTATTATTATTATTATTATTATTATTATTATTATTATTATTATTTTAAACCAGTACTAGAGTAAAATAGGCGTATGAAATGGTATAAGATGACTGAATCCTAAATAGGGATTGAATCAAATCACACTATTATGAACAAATCAAACCATTTTTCTTGACCGCCGTTATATAATGAGTGAATTTATTTAAAAATTAAATTTCGAAAATACGATTTGTTAGATATTAATAACCAGGAGAATGGAGAAGTTGACATAACAGTGAGCTACACGATCTTTATAGGAAACTAGATATAGGCCTAATAAGAACAGTTAAGTATCACAGACTGCGATAGGCAGGACATGTGACGCGAATGGGGAATGAAATATGGGCATGGAAGCTTCTTGTAGGAAAACCAGAAGAAAAATCCCAGTTGGTAGACCAAGAATGAATTGGAAGAATAATATTAACTATCATTTGAGTGAAATAGATTATACAGAACAGGTGTCTAGTTTCAAATATTTGGGCTGTGATGTTGGCTAAAATGTGGAAAGAGATATTGACTCCAAAATAAATAAATTTCAGACGGTGTGTGGAACAATACAGAGAACATTCAAAAATAAAATTATAAAAGAAACAAAGATAAAAATGTATAATGTTATGGCGGTTCCCACAATATTGTATGGATGTGAAACTTGGGCACCAATGAAAAAACAGAAGGATAGAATACAGACGGCGGAGATGAGGTTCCTAAGACAAGTAAAAGGATGTACAAGACTTGATAGAATAAGAAATGAGGATATAAGAGAAGAATTGAAAGTACAGCCTTTATCGGATGAGGTCACGAATTACAGACAGAAATGGATTGATCATATGGATGGAATGAGTAAGGAGAGATATCCATTGTTAGCAAGAAATTATCAAGCAAGAGGAAGGCGTGATGTTGGAAGACCTAGAAGACGTTGGACTGATGCATTATGAAGTCGGAACGGGCAGTTGCCTAATCCCTGGAGTGATGACGATGATAGATTATACAGGGGATGAATGGAAAACTTTAGCTCAGGATAGGGATGTCTGAAGAGCTTATGTCAGCGCGACTATGAACCTACGGGTTCGATAGTGCCAGTGATCTATTTATTTTAGTTAGATATTAAAAGCTGTTATAAAAATTTTACCATAAAGGTAGGATATGCGATTTATGCTACTTTGCCTTAAACCACTCTATTAGGGCATTGACAGCTGAACAGAGTTTAAAATATATTTTTTAAAAAGTAGCATTTAAATAAAAAGTGGCTTGTTTGCATGTTCAGATCGGATACTTGTAGTCAAGGAAAAAACCACTGTTGAGAGGATCGCGTGACAGTCTAGAAAGAGACGTAGTGAACTGGCCAGACTATAAAACTGAAAGGAATACATTTTCATTTCGAAAGGGCGCATAAAAATTCCACAGAAATTGGATATACGTGCTAACAAGAAAATTAACATGTTATACGGTGCGCGTGCGCCCAAATACGTTGCATTATTAACCACATTTGCTATTCAATAGAAAGTATATCGATAATAATTTAAAAGCAATCTGTACGAGACAAAAAAGGACTGCAAAGTTGGTATTGTATAAATGCTGTTCTTTATATAACACGACATCCTTATATAGGCCCTATACATCTGCATAAGTAATGCCACGAGTGATTTCCAAATTATCGATAAATTCACAACAGCCATTATTTTATAAAATTAATTTTTTTTCTTGTGTTTTCAAGTGTTCTTTTAATAGTGCCACACATTAGATTAAATTTATCTTCTTACACGCTTAACCCTTAAATTCGCAATGTATCTTTTTGGATACATCAGTTGGTTCAATTAATTTAATATTTTAAATAAATCAGAAGAAAACGAACAAAAAAGGAACCACTTAAATGTGTCTAATTATATATTTTATCTAGTAATAACAGTTATACAAGATTACGTTTTCACTGCGGTCCGCCACATTTATATAACTTCAGAAGAAATTTGTGTTTTGCCAATTTACGGGTTAAAGGTAAAATCATTATTCGTATAAACTTTCCTTGACTTTTCTGGCAGTATATTAATAGCTGCATCTTGAACTGCTTTTAAAACTTTCCTGATGAACCGTGAAAATCACCTCTTCCGAGCTACGTTAAGTTCCAGTTGTAATATAAACAAACCAGATGTATGACTGCGTGTTCCTGTATTGATGTATGGATCAGAATGTTTGGACGATCACTAAAAGACAAGAAAAATATTGGAAGCAGCTGAGATGAGATTTATAAGAAATATAGCAGGATATACTCTGCTGGATAAGAAAAGGAATGAAGATATAAGAAAGGAACGAAATATTTTCAAACTTACAGACCGAATAATTAAATATAGGAACGACTGGAAAGAACATGTTGATAGAATGCCAGAAGGAAGATTTCCAAAATTATAAACCGCACGGAAGGAGAAATGTTGGACGACCACACAGAAGATGGTCTGAACAATTTCACAATTCTAGCTTTCATGAAACCGGAACGAGCCAACAGGCTTAATCCCTGGATGATGTGACGATAATGACAATCAAGGGATTCCAAAGAGGTCTTGACCTACTGGAAATATACTGTAGGAATTGGGGATTGACTGTAAATGTTAGTAAGACAAAAACAATGACCTTTAAAAATGGGACGGTTTATGGTAGAGCAGAGGAATGGAAATACAGAGATCAAGTACTTCAAAACGTGAAACATTTTGAATATCTTGGTACGACGTTGAAAATGAACGGAAAGTGGAAAAAACATATTGATATCGCATTATTTAAAGGGAAGGGACACTTAACAGTGTACTCGGTATTCTGGGTCGAGTGCCTGATATTCCAGTCAGCACATTAGAAAAAATGTATGGAGCTATGGTCAGGCCAGTAATGGTAGTGAGATTTGGGGTTTCCAAAGAACGGAAATACTAAATAAGGTATATACGCATTTTCTAAAGTATATTACAGGACTTAGTAAGGCCGTTTCTAACTGTGGAATTTTATATGAATTCGGGTCATTCCAGGACGACATTAACTGTAAAATTCGTGTACTCAAATACTGGTTGCGAGTAATTCAAGGTGAACAAACAATGCTTAGAGCAATTTGTTACGACCACCAAATTAAAAACATAGATGTTAAATTTTGGGCAGACGAGGTTAGGAGAGAACTCCAAAAGATTGGGATGGGCTGGATATGGGAAAAAGGGACTGAAAATCGCAAGAACGTGTGGAGAAAAATAAGGAGGAGGTACTTAGATATAAACCAACAAGATACTTTCGCCGAATGTACAGGAAAACGCTCACTGTGTTTACAAAGAGACCTAAAACACGTCTGGGGAAAAGAATCGTATATACTCAACCTAGGATTTAAGGAGAGATCAGGGCTTGCTTGGTTTAGGCTAGGGGCATGGAAATTTCTAAAAATTAGCGACGATCACGATATGCGAATATGTCCAATGTGCGGGAACTTTGAAGATGAGATACATATATTAGGAAAATGTAATGATTTAGAATATTGGAGACGTCAGTTATTACCGGAAAGATTTCTAAATTCAAATCGGGAAAGATTGGCATGCTACGAATTATTGGTAAATCCAGAAAATTGGATAAACCTCGGTAAATTTCTGGACAAAACGCGAAAAATAAGGACAACACTCATTCATGAATAAATATATGTTATCAAAATGCAATACCATTAATTATTAACAATTATATATAAATTAATTAGTGTATAATGCTGTTGTGTTATTATTTAATTGTAATGTTAATATGTTTTCTTTATGTAATTGTAATGTTAATGTTTTTTTAGTGAATAATGCTATTGTGTTATTACTTAATTGTAATATTATTGTGTTTTCTTTATGTAATTGTAATGTTAATGTTTTTAGTGAATAATGCTATTGTGTTATTACTTAATTGTAATATTATTGTGTTTTCTTTATGTAATTGTAATGTTAATGTTTTTAGTGTATAATGCTATTGTGTTATTATTTAATTGTAATATTATTATTGTGTTTTCTTTATGTAATTGTAATGTTAATGCTTTTAGTGTATAATGCTATTGTGTTATTATTTAATTGTAATATTATTATTGTGTTTTCTTTATGTAATTGTAATGTTATTGCTGTTTTTGTTGTTTATTTTTCTTTACACTAGTACCAATTATTACTTTATTGTAACGGACTGTCAACAGCACGTACGGCTTACTGCCCGTGCGACCCATATTTGTAAATAATATTGTAAATATCTTACTTTTTGTCTAATAAAGTCCTACTACTACTATAAAAAATAATAAAAATGTGTATTATGTAGCACTTGCTATGTAAGTTATACATGATTCAGAAATTTGGCTATACGTTTGATCGCATTTTGTGACGAAAATATTATTATTAAAGGAAATATGATGTTATCATTGGAAAGAGAATCCTTCAAATTACAATAGAACAAAACAAAACAAATCACTGCTCACGTGCAGCTTGGCGGGTTGATTTTTGTGGACTAGCGTCGAATGCCTCCACAATATTCTCTTCGTTGTTTCTGCATCCGTGCTAATGCGAGGCCTTCCAGGAGGTTTGATTTTCTGCATCCTTCCCGTTTCCAGCAGTCGTTTTCTCCACTTCCCCACATCGACGGCTGCAATGCTACGTTAAACTCACGTCTTGCCGCCTCACGATCATTAGCATACGTTATTGCTCATGCAGCAATTGTAATTTGCTGTTGCATATTCAACGCCATTTTGACTAATGACGTAAGTTCTACACTGTTTTGTTTTATTCCATTGTTGCAAATTGAATAGTTGTCTTTCGAACGGTAATTTCATATTTCCTGTAATGATAATATTTTCATCACACAACGCGATCAAACGTATAGCCATATTTATGATTCACCCTGTATAGGAGAATATTAAAATATATAATTGCAATAGAATCCCAAGATTGATGCTGGATTGGATCCAAGGAACAGTGGATGGATGAAGTGAGAAGAAAGATGATCAGCAGAGACCTCAAATAAGAAGATGCTGAGGATAGAAATCTGTGGCGGAGCAAAATACATTTGGGCTGAAGGATAACTATTGTAATGTAGAAAAAATCCTTAATGAAAAAGTACAATTTTAATAGATAAAATATATATTGTTTTATTCACGTTGTTATATTTCCGTAACGTAGCCACCATAGAAGTGGGCTAAGCCTTTCTAAAAAAACCGTTGGATGGCTCCGATGAATTACATAGTGACAAGTACACGTTGATCACAAAATTACTTAACGAATTTACTTACTTACTCAGTGGCACTGTCGATTCCATAGGTTCATGGCCGCGCGGACATAAGCTCTCCATTCATCCCTATCCTGAGCTAATGTTTTCCAATAATTCCCTGTATAATCTACTTCCCTCAAATCATATTTAAAGTTGTTCTCCCACCTCATTCTTGGTCTACCAACTGAGCGTTTTCCCTCTGGTGTTCCTACAAGAAGTTTCCATGCAAGTCTTTCATTCCCCATACGTGCAACATGTCCTGCCCATCGCAGTCTACGAGACTTAACTGTTCTTATTATATCTGGCTTCCTATAAATACCATGTAGTTCATTGTTATGTAGTCTTCTCCATTCACCTGTCTGTTCATCTATCTTTGGTCCAAAAATTTTCCTAAGTACTTTATTCTCAAATACTTGTAATCTCCTTTCCTCTCTTAAAGTAAGAGTCCATGTTTCACATCCATGGCCTGTTCCGATCTCATTATAGGTCGAATTGGTCCTTCCATCTCTTCAACGGTCTTCCCAACAATCTTCTCCCTTTTGGTTTATAATTATACATTCTTCTTGGTACGCGCTGTTCATTCATTCGTAATACGTGCTGAAGGTAAGCATTTTGGTAGTATTTTATTCTTTTACAGAGATTAAATACATTTAGTTCTGTTCTTATATCTTCGTTTTTCTTTTTATCGGTCCTTTGGTATCCTGCTATTGCTTTCAACATCTTCATTTCAGCAGCCTCTATTTGTTTACTACCTGCCTTTGTTAATGTCCAGGTTTCACATCCATAGATAAGAGATGGAACTGCCAATACTTTGTAAAACTTCAAAATAGTTTATTTTCTAGTCTTATTCAATAAAGTGCGTTTAATTGTGCCACATAGATAATTGAATCGTTGTATTTTAGTGTGTTTATTTAAATTTCTGTCATTGCCTAAATGACATCCCAAATAATTAAATTCTGAACTTGGTCTATAATTACATTGTTTATCACTATTTTTGCTCTTGTTGCAGATTTTCCTTTCGGAGCTAATATTTTTTATTTAGATGTAGATATTCTTAAATTGTATTTAGAGAGATATTATTTAAAGTATAAAGGAATTGTTGTAAAGCATTTTCTGATGCTGTCGTTATTACTTGATCGTCTGCAAAAAGCAGAGTTGTCAATACACTATTTATATTAATGTGTTCTTGCCATTCATTTATGACATGGTCCAGGTATAAATTAAATAATACTGGTGACAACGGACACCCTTGTGTTACTCCCTGGTTTATTTCTATGTTTTGTTTACTAATTTTATCTCCGCAGTCTACTTTAAAATTTGTTTCCATATATAAACCTCTGAATAGCTCTTATAAGGTGTTGAGGAATTCCTTTCATTTCTAATCATCATCATTATCCATGCAAGTATTAGGCCGTGTGGCCTGTTACGGTCTCAAAGAGGAATTTTCCATCCAGCGCTTTTTTGGAAGTCCCAGCGATCTTTTGCCTTGGGGGTAGTAGCGAAGTATGGCTTTTGGAATTCTATGAGACGGCATTCGTTGAAGATGGGCTTTCCAGTTGTTCTGGTAGTTTTGTATATGGTGAAGAATGGGTTCTATATTCAACTCTTCCATAATTTCCTCATTTCTTTTATGGTCCCACTTTGTGTAGCCTGCTGTACGGCGCATAAATCGCATCTCATTTGCTGTTATTCGGCTTTCATCTATTCTTAGTATTGTCCATGCTTCACTACCATATCTTAATACTGGTCTTGCGAGAACCTTATAAAGCCGTAATCTTGTGTTCTTCTGTACTAAAGATGGTTTCATTATACTGTTAATTATCCCCGTTGTTTTTATAAAATTTGTGATTTTCTTTGATATATCAGCTTCATCTCGAAATGTTAAATTATAACCCAAATAATTAAATTCGTTTACTCGTTCTTAAATTTCATCATCAAAAACAATATGTTCCATGGGTGCGAACCATGGACTCTTACTTTAAGGGAGGAAATTAAATTACAGGTATTTGAGAATAAAGTACTTGGGAAAATTTTTGGACCAAAGAGAGATGAACAGACAGGTGAATGGAGAAGACTACATAACAATGAACTACATGGTTTTTATAGGAAGCCAGATATAATAAGAACAGTTAAGTCTCGAAGACTGCGATGGGCAGGACATGTTGCACGTATGGGGAATGAAAGACTTGCATGGAAGCTTCTTGTAGGAAAGCCAGAGAGAAAACGCCCAGTTGGTAGACCGAGAATGAGGTGGGAGAATAACATTAACTATGATTTGAGGGAAGTAGATTATACAGGGAATAATTGGAAAGCATTAGTTCAGGATAGGGATGTATGGAGAGCTTATGTCTGCGCGGCCATGAACCTACGGGTTCGATATTGCCAGTGAGTAAGTAAGTAAGTAATTTATTTCTACTTACACTATCAAATGCTTTAGTATAATGAACAAAAGCTACATACGTGGGTAAATTAAATTCTTTTCTTTTTTCTATCAATCCGGCCATTGTAAAAACGCAATCTATAGTTGACCTAACCTCTCCTTAATTTAAAGTTGTAAATTCGTTAAATAATTTGTGACCAACATGTACTATGCGTGTGTAATTTATCGGAGCCATGCGGCAGTTTTTTGTTGAGAAATGCATGGCCCACTTCTCTGCTGGCTACTTCTCTGTAATAAACCAAACCTAATTAAGCCACAGGTTTCGTCACTAACTGCTGATCGCCTGCTACTGTGTCACCAAATTGTAGCTCTTGCAAATCGATTCTTAGTATAAATTATTATAATATATGTTAAAGTTTGGTTATTTTGTAATAGTTTTTATTTCATGGTAAGTAGATTACTTTAATTGCACGATATTATGCATGAACCGGCTAAGTGCTATTTTTAAAAAAAAATATATTTTGATATAATCTGTTACACTGGCTCATGAAGTAAGCAGACACAAATTTTAGCGCTAAATCTGTATAACCTTGTTATTAAAGAAACATATAAACGCCATCAACTTTAGCTTGACCGGTGTTGACCTATGGTAGTGAAGCATGGACACTAAAAAGACAACATGAAAGCAGAATAACGGCTTGTGAAATGAGATTCATGCGTAGAACAGTGGGTTACACCAGATGGGATCGGAAAAGGAACACCGATATCTTAAAAGAATTGAAGACTACGCCAATTTTGGAATAGACTATATTAAACAGTACCAACTAAATTGGAAACACCATCTTGAAAGAATGAGTTAAAATCGGATCCCCAAAGCTGTTTATAATTATATACCAAGAGGACAAAGATCTCTGGGCCGTTCTATGAAACGCTGGAGGGAAAATTTTCTATAGGATCGTAACAGGCCTTGGCCTAATACTTGGAAGGAAGAAGAAAACGCCATCAGTCCTATTAGAGATTCTATGTTTTGCAACAAACGGCTTTTTAAACCAGATTTCATAAATGCTGACCTAAATTTTGCATCCCGCAGCTAAGCGCCTTATCTTCTGGACTTAGATTGTTGATGCATAACTGTCAAATCAGGAAAATAACTTGCAATATCCAGTGTTGTTAGTTTGGTGCTACAACTAATAGTGAAGATTGACTTGAACTTTAAACGTATTTTTCTCGAAACTTACATATAATGGCGCCTAGCCGGTTGATGCATAACGCCGTGCAATTGTCCTAAAAATAACTAATAGTTTTGTAAAATCGGTTTTTATGCATTTGAATGTACATTTCCAAAATTCGCTTCATTAACTTTATATTATGAACCACAGTTCCGTCCCGCTTCACAAATATTTGCGTTTTTATCTGACACACGAAGCTTCAAATGTTCTTTTTCACGTAGGTCGATAATACAATATGTTTGAATTTTGTTCTAATCATCCATTATATATTAAAGAATCCACCGCTGTGGCCTCGAGGTAGCGTGCTGCCTTGTCACGCAGCGGGCCCGGGTTCGATCCCGGTCGGGGCAGTTTTTCTGGGTGAGGTTTTTATCGGCGGTTTTCCTCTCCTGTAAGACAAATATCAGGAAAATTTTAAGGCCCAAACGGTCCCCGAAATCATATGGCCGTCATCATCCTTCACCGGTGTGGAAAGCAACTGGACGCCACCACACCTACAATTCCCTAGTAAAGGTGCAAGCATAGCAGTGAAGGACCTGCCTTCGGGCAGATTTACTATGGATAGATATATTAAAGAACTGTATTTTATATACTACTTTAGAAACTTGTAAATCTATCAAAAATTGTATTCACCCAAAATTAATTAAAAATAATTTAATGAATAATGTAATATATTTTAATGTGTAATTTTACAGTATTATATTACATTTCTAATTTAAAAGCACCTTTAACAGTTTTTGTTGTCCCAAAATCTCCCTAATCTCTCAGTATCTATTTACGAATAGTTGTCTAATCCTTTACCGAGGCATACCTTACAAAAACGCTTACTCACTCATAATTTTAAAAAAGTAATAAAATAAATTATTTACAGTTAAAACTTAAATAAAAATATGCAAAGGATTAAAATGGAAATAAATTGTCCTTCCCATCGTAGTCTACGAACTTAATTGATCTTATTATATCTGATTTCCTATAAAGTTCATGTCCCATCCATCCATAGTAATTCTGCCCGAGGTCAGGTCTTTCACTGCAATCATAGCACTTTCATGCTATGCTTTGCAGCTTTACTAGGGAATTGTAGGTGTGGTAGCTTCCCGTTGCTTTCCACACCGGTGAAGGATGATGATGATAATGATGATGGCCATAAGATTTCGGGGACCTTTTGGGCCTTAAAGTTTTCCTGACATTTGTTCTTACAGGTGAGGAAAAACCCCGATAAAAACCTCACCCAGAAAAACTACCCCGACCGAGGATCGAAACCGGGCCCGCTGCGTGACAAGGCAGCACGCTACCTCCAGACCACAGCTGTGAAGTTCGTGTTAATAATCCTAATAAGGTGAAATAGGAACATTTAACTTGGTCCTTACAAAAGAGAAGCTGTGGCTCAACAATGGGTTAGATATAGATAGATAACTTCCAATACCATCAACTTCAAGAAGGAGCTTACCTGAACTTAAAAAGGCAAAATTCATTCGGACATACCTGGAACAAAAACAAAATACATTTATTAATTATATCCTCATTTTTATGAATTTAACAAGGCAATTTTCAACCATTCCATGTCGAAATTTACCTTGAATTTTATTCAAGATAAGCGCTCTAATATACCAAGTCAGTATCCAAAACATTATATCCCGCTTTTAAATGCAAGGTACTAACATCCAGTGCCAAATCTCTTATTTAAACAATAGAGAAGTAATACAACTCATGTAATTTAACAACCGTCACTACATGCCGTCCGCGCCGTGAACTGCCTCACTCTACTCCGCTCTTATTCAAGCAGAGAGTCCATCTGCTCCTTACGGTGTGTTGACATTGCTTGATTCTGGCTTCGATTTCTGTGCCTTGCTATTTAAAACGGCAGATTTTTTGCACGTCTTTAGTACATCATAATGCTTCTCTGAATATGTACCCAAAAAGGGTTCCACCTCGCATCGAACCAGTGCCTCTGCAAGCTATGTGACCAAAAATGTGAACAATACCACCTGATTGACTGTACAGCAAGAAGAAAGCCACTAAGATTCTACGCAGACGATAATAACTTTCAATAATTGTACCCCAATGTACACAGTGTGTTTAATAAATCTTTAAAAAAAACGCTTCTCATATAAGTATTCACCACGAGGAAGAAGAAGTTTGGGAAGACCAAGGAAAAGATGGAAGGAGCAGCAATTTGGAGCCGGAACAGGCTAGTAAATAAGCCTAAACCGTGAAGAAGAAGAGAGAAATTTTAAAATATGTCAAAATGAATGTAAGTAATGTTAATTTTGTGGATAAGTTAAACATTTCATTTGATGCTAATTCAGCACGCAATGGTTGACAGTTGGTTACTGAAGAAAACGTGAGAAAATCCCAATATGTTTGGCCTCGGGACCTCTTAATAATAATACTTTTAATAATAATAATACTTTATTTATTCTTGCAGAGTTAAGGCCATAAGGCCTTCTCTTCCACTCAACCAGCACAAATACAAATAAATATTTGACAAATATAGATATACACTATACTAATTATAAACAGTTAAAGATACATTAAATGTAGCAATGTAAATTTCATGTGCAAACAACATTTTATACGATAATAACAATAATAATAATAATAATATAATATTGATAATTTTTATTATTCCGGCTTTTACAATGAATATACATTTTTCCGGTACCCATGTTCACAGTTAACTACACATTTGATTCAACACATTTTTCCATTCTTGTCTGTTCATCCATATATCTTCTTCTATTTCCCATTCCCTCTTAGTTTCATTGATTCCCTGAATCCACGTAATATTTGGTCTACCCTTTTTTTTCCTTCCCTGTGGTTCCCAATCCATGATTATCTTAGGTAATCTTCCTTCTTCCATCCTTCTAATGCACCAATTTAATTGTTTCTTCTTTATAAAATCTAATATTGAATATTGTACCTGCATTTTTTCTTTTATATGTGAATTTCTGATTTTATCCTTCCTGGATATTCTTGCAGCACGTCTCCAGTAGTCCATTTCAGTATAATATTGATAATAATAATATAAATATGATAAATTATACGGGAATCGCCAATTAATATATATACCTTACACTGGGTAATAATGAAGTCGAGGTTGGAGCAAATATAAATTTAGATTTCTTTTAAAAGATGCCAATGTCCGGCAGCCCCTTATTTCTTGTGGTAGGGAATTCCAGTTGCGAGAAGTGAAGATGGTATATGACATGGAGTGATGTGATGTCCTATGTTCAATAGCAATCAGAAACAATAGCATCAGAACCAACTCTGCTGATAATGCGAAATTATGTGGTGTTAAGCTAAAGTTTAAATAAGGATGAACAATACTTTATATGAGATTATGACCACAACATAGTTAACTAAGAAGACCACACATTGTGTGGGAATTTGTTCATTAATTTAACACAAGTGGCCATAAACCTGTTGTTAATTACATTCCGCATCAGAATATGTTTTTAACCTCACATCGTCGCCACATCTCACCATAATCGCCATAATCTCACAAAATATTACTCCAAATTCTTGTTTTTACACTTGTTGACATTTTTATTTTTACTCCTTCATTTCTGTTCAAAAGTCTTCTTTACATATAAACATCATTAATCAGTACTATATTACGATACGAGGTTATGAAGTGGTTTTTATGCAATTGAGAAAAAATGTTTAAAAACCTAGCGATAGCGAGGTTTTTAATTTTCGAGATTCTGTAAAACACTTCATAAACGTGCGTTGTACATCTTTTTTTTTTTGCGCGTACATTTTGTTTTAAAAATAATAAATAATAGTAAAATAATAACATCTTTGTTGGAAATATTTGCGTTCATTATAAACAGTTGACTATCATCAACAGTGTAGGCAATGTTATTAGTTGAAACAACAGGAGGCCTTGAGAACGAGTATTAATAACATGGCCGGAAATACGTATTTATTGTTTTATATTGTTTCAAATAAAGTTCAGTTCACTTAAAATGCAGTGATTTGTTTCGTATAATGTATATTAACACTACCTTTTGGATATTTTCTGTATATACATTGTACGTAGTAAACACGTGGGTGTAAATGTAATATTACAGTATAGTTATTTAGGTTGACAACCCTGAAATGTAGGAAGTTGAACTTTCAATCATGGTCGCCATTGCTGTAAGTACGACAAAACGCAGCGCAAAAAAAGGAATTAACGAATGGCCCGAAATTGGAAAGACACTAATTTCTCGTGACGGTTATTTAAATGTGGCGGACCGCAGTGAAAACGGAATCAACCGTAACTGTTATTATTAGGTATATTGTGTAATTCGATACGCGTTCAAGTTATTTCTATTCGTTTATTCTCTTCTGTTTTATTTAAAATATTATATAAATTAAACCAATTGTTTGAATCATGTAGGACACATTGCCAATTTAAGGGTTAAAACAACCGAATTCAATTTTTTTTCAAAATTTCATACCATCACTGGCTATATTTGTATCACGTAATAAATAATTGAATATTAGAAAAAAACTGTTTAAAATTTACTTTTACATCTTGGTTAACACTTTTGAAATTCATATTAAAGCACCGTTGAGGTTATTAAATAAGATGTTAATTTAATATTTTTTTTACCTGGTAAGTCAGTCGTCCTCAACTAAATTATTAAATTTCTTCAAGTTATTCTAATATGGAGGCCTTTCGAAAACAATATTTCATCTTCTGCGTTTTAACTGGAAGTTCCAGTTAAAACGCAGAAGATGAAACATTGTTTTCGAAATGCCTCCATATTAGAATAACTTGAAGAAGTTTAATAGTTCCAGTTAAAACGCAGAAGATGAAACATTGTTTTCGAAAGGCCTCCATATTAGAATAACTTGAAGAAGTTTAATAGTTCCAGTTAAAACGCAGAAGATGAAACATTGTTTTCGAAAGGCCTCCATATTAGAATAACTTGAAGAAGTTTAATAGTTCCAGTTAAAACGCAGAAGATGAAACATTGTTTTCGAAAGGCATCCATATTAGAATAACTTGAAGAAGTTTAATAGTTCCAGTTAAAACGCAGAAGATGAAACATTGTTTTCGAAAGGCCTCCATATTAGAATAACTTGAAGAAGTTTAATAGTTCCAGTTAAAACGCAGAAGATGAAACATTGTTTTCGAAAGGCCTCCATATTAGAATAACTTGAAGAAGTTTAATAGTTCCAGTTAAAACGCAGAAGATGAAACATTGTTTTCGAAAGGCCTCCATATTAGAATAACTTGAAGAAGTTTAGTAGTTCCAGTTAAAACGCAGAAGATGAAACATTGTTTTCGAAAGGCCTCCATATTAGAATAACTTGAAGAAGTTTAATAGTTCCAGTTAAAACGCAGAAGATGAAACATTGTTTTCGAAAGGCCTCCATATTAGAATAACTTGAAGAAGTTTAATAGTTCCAGTTAAAACGCAGAAGATGAAACATTGTTTTCGAAAGGCCTCCATATTAGAATAACTTGAAGAAGTTTAATAGTTCCAGTTAAAACGCAGAAGATGAAACATTGTTTTCGAAAGGCCTCCATATTAGAATAACTTGAAGAAGTTTAATAGTTCCAGTTAAAACGCAGAAGATGAAACATTGTTTTCGAAAGGCCCCCATATTAGAATAACTTGAAGTTTAATAGTTCCAGTTAAAACGCAGAAGATGAAACATTGTTTTCGAAAGGCCTCCATATTAGAATAACTTGAAGAAGTTTAATAGTTCCAGTTAAAACGCAGAAGATGAAACATTGTTTTCGAAAGGCCTCCATATTAGAATAACTTGAAGAAGTTAAATAGTTCCAGTTAAAACGCAGAAGATGAAACATTGTTTTCGAAAGGCCTCCATATTAGAATACTTGAAGAAGTTTAATAGTTCCAGTTAAAACGCAGAAGATGAAACATTGTTTTCGAAAGGCCTCCATATTAGAATAACTTGAAGAAGTTAAATAGTTCCACTTAAAACGCAGAAGATGAAATGAAACATTGTTTTCGAAAGGCCTCCATATTAGAATAACTTGAAGAAGTTTAATAGTTCCAGTTAAAACGCAGAAGATGAAAAATTTGTTTTCGAAAGGCCTCCATATTAGAATAACTTGAAGAAGTTTAATAGTTCCAGTTAAAACGCAGAAGATGAAACATTGTTTTCGAAAGGCCTCCATATTAGAATAACTTGAAGAAGTTAAATAGTTCCAGTTAAAACGCAGAAGATGAAACATTGTTTTCGAAAGGCCTCCATATTAGAATAACTTGAAGAAGTTAAATAGTTCCAGTTAAAACGCAGAAGATTGAAACATTGTTTTCGAAAGGCCTCCATATTAGAATAACTTGAAGAAGTTTAATAGTTCCAGTTAAAACGCAGAAGATGAAACATTGTTTTCGAAAGGCCTCCATATTAGAATAACTTGAAGAAGTTAAATAGTTCCACTTAAAACGCAGAAGATGAAACATTGTTTTCGAAAGGCCTCCATATTAGAATAACTTGAAGAAGTTAAATAGTTCCAGTTAAAACGCAGAGATGATGAAACATTGTTTTCGAAAGGCCTCCATATTAGATAACTTGAAGAAGTTAAATAGTTCCAGTTAAAACGCAGAAGATGAAACATTGTTTTCGAAAGGCCTCCATATTAGAATAACTTGAAGAAGTTTAATAGTTCCAGTTAAAACGCAGAGAGATGAAGAAACATTGTTTTCGAAAGGCCTCCATATTAGAATAACTTGAAGAAGTTTAATAGTTCCAGTTAAAACGCAGAAGATGAAACATTGTTTTCGAAAGGCCTCCATATTAGAATAACTTGAAGAAGTTAAATAGTTCCAGTTAAAACGCAGAAGATGAAACATTGTTTTCGAAAGGCCTCCATATTAGAATAACTTGAAGAAGTTAAATAGTTCCAGTTAAAACGCAGAAGATGAAACATTGTTTTCGAAAGGCCTCCATATTAGAATAACTTGAAGAAGTTTAATAGTTCCAGTTAAAACGCAGAAGATGAAACATTGTTTTCGAAAGGCCTCCATATTAGAATAACTTGAAGAAGTTTAATAGTTCCAGTTAAAAACGCAGAAGATGAAACATTGTTTCGAAAGGCCTCCATATTAGAATAACTTGAAGAAGTTAAATAGTTCCAGTTAAAACGCAGAAGATGAAACATTGTTTTCGAAAGGCCTCCATATTAGAATAACTTGAAGAAGTTAAATAGTTCCAGTTAAAACGCAGAAGATGAAACATTGTTTTCGAAAGGCCTCCATATTAGAATAACTTGAAGAAGTTTAATAGTTCCAGTTAAAACGCAGAAGATGAAACATTGTTTTCGAAAGGCCTCCATATTAGAATAACTTGAAGAAGTTAATAGTTCCAGTTAAAACGCAGAAGATTGAAACATTGTTTTCGAAAGGCCTCCATATTAGAATAACTTGAAGAAGTTAAATAGTTCCAGTTAAAACGCAGAAGATGAAACATTGTTTTCGAAAGGCCTCCATATTAGAATAACTTGAAGAAGTTAAATAGTTCCAGTTAAAACGCAGAAGATGAAACATTGTTTTCGAAAGGCCTCCATATTAGAATAACTTGAAGAAGTTTAATAGTTCCAGTTAAAACGCAGAAGATGAAACATTGTTTTCGAAAGGCCTCCATATTAGAATAACTTGAAGAAGTTAAATAGTTCCAGTTAAAACGCAGAAGATGAAACATTGTTTTCGAAAGGCCTCCATATTAGAATAACTTGAAGAAGTTTAATAACTCAGTTGAGAAAGACTGACTTACCAAGTAAAAAATTATATAATTAACACATTACATTTCGGTTCTCATTAATTTATGAAATATCTCACTTTTGTCGTCCCCGGGGACAGGTGAATGCCGTGGTAACTTCTAGATCCGAGATTCTCATGTTCGGCCGAGGTCGATACGGAGTTTTAAAGGAATAAAAATCCTGGGCCAATCCTTCGGAGGGGAAGTTAAATCGTGCATCTCGTGAAATAAGATACTTCTCAGCAAAATTTGTTGACTTTTAGTTTTAAATTGTCAATATTATTGTCTGAAAATGGAACTATCAACCACTGCGTGCCGAAAACTACCTTGAAATTTCTCCCAGAAAAGCGTGTGATGTACCAAGGTCATGCCCAGAAAAATCTGTCATTTTTAACTACAAGGCACAGAAATTGAAGCCAGAATCCTACGATGGAAAACCCACTCTTTGGTGCAGATGGACTCCCTGCAAGAATATGAGCACAGTGAAGTGAGACGGGACGCGGCGCAGATAGTGACGGTTATCCAATCTAACAATTCATGAGTTGTATTACCTCCCTATAGTTCAAATGAGATATTTGGCACTGAATTTTAATGCCTTAGAGTTAAAAAGGCAGACAATTTTCGGACACGGCCTTGCTACATCACAACGCCTCTCTTGGAGAAATTTTAAGATAGGTTTCCACATGCAATTCGCTTGTCTGTTGCACAATAGTCGTTTTCATTGTACATTATATATTTGTACTTGATTGGCTGCAAGGGTATCATCGGTCAAGCAGCGGCATTTTGCTTTCGATTTGCAGTGAAGTCGGCTATCATCGGCCGCCATTGGCGGCCGCCACGGAACGGGCGACTCGACAGTGAAAGGCTCTATATAAGATAAAATTTGTACATTAAAACCTTAACATCCTGCATATTTTTAAAAAAATCAGAATATATGGAAACTTCAAATTTTTATTTTAAAAAGCCGAGTTCAATTTGTAAATTTCTTCCCAAAAAAGAAAATCTATGAATATGTGTGGAAAACACTAACCAGGGGTTAAAATAGAATTAGATGACAAAATCATAGAAACAGTTTCTGAATTTAATTACCTCATCTAATAGCTGATATAAGGAATAGCACGGAGATAAAGTTACTGAAATGCAATGCAATAAATGGAGATATAAAAAGAAATTTTGTTAAACAAATGTCAACCGCAACTAAATTGGGATTACACAATAAAACTGCAAAATCAGGACTGAAATACAGCAGCGAAAATTGGATACTAAATTATAAAATCAAATCAAAATTGCAGGCGGCACAGATTAGATCTTCACGTCCACTCCTAGGTTTGACAAAAATGAACGAACCAAAGAAACACAGATATACGCGATAAATTAAAAGTTCAAAATATAGTAGAAGAAATTTAGAATGATCAAAGAAACTGGATGCAACATGCTCAAAGAGTGTACCAATGTCACTCTCGTAAATTATAATTGCTGAAATGAAATTCCTCAGACCAATAGCAGGATATCAAAGAACGGACAAAATGCATAACACAGAAATAAGACAACAACTAAAAGTAGTGGAATTAAACCCAACAAGAGGGAAAACGCCAAGTTGGTAGACCAAGAATGAGGTGGGAGAATAACATTAAATATGATTTGAGGGAAGTAGATTATACAGGGAATGATTGGAAAGCATTATCTCAGGATATGGATGTATGCAGAGCTTATGGCCGCGCGGCCATGAACCTATGGGTTTCGATAGTGCCAGTGAGTAAGTAAGTAAGTAATAGTGAAATATAGAACAAACTGGAAAGAACACTTAGCAAGGATGACTGAGAATAGAATACCAAAAGCAGTATACAGGTATTTACCACGAGGAAGAAGAAGTTTGGGAAGACCAAAGAAAAGATGGAAAGAGCAGCAATTTAGAGCCGGAACAGGCTAGTAAATAAGCTTAACCCTTAAATTCGTAATGTATCCGTTTGGATGCATCAGTTAGTTTGATTAATTTAATATTTTAAATAAATCAGATGGAAACGAACAAAAAGAAACCACTTAGATGTGTGTCTAATTACACAATATACCTAATAATAACAGTTACACAAAATTCCGTTTTCACTGCGGTCCGCCACATTCAATTAACTGATACAAGAAATTTGTGTTTTGCCAATTTAAGGGCTAAACCGTGATGAAGAAGAAGAAGAAGAATTGTCGAGATAAAGGAAGACCAAAGTTAAGATAGACTGACCAACTAGTCTTGAGATCTCATAGGAACAGGCTCAAATGACCTAAATCTAAAAATTTCACGATGATAATTTATTTATGTTTCTTCGTCATTTCATAGCTGCAGGGAGTGTTAATTCCCTGAAATTATACCAGGGAATTACGCAATAAACGAACTAAATATTACAACTTGCTAAAAGTTTCTTTTACAATTTTATTTGTGTTAAATTTCTCTATCTGGAATTTCCTGAGGACCTAGCTCAGTAAAAATGCAGCAAGATTTCTCTTACGCGAGGCGGTTTATAGCTTGTAATGAGGCGCTGTTACAACTTAGTTCTATGAATTTAATTATTATATTTGTTACTTCCTTATTTAAGCGCAACACGCACACCTGTTAATTGTAAAACTTCTTGTGCGGCCCCAAACTCTGCTAATCACCGCTCTAATACACGTAACGAGTTTCAAATAGCTCTTTTCGTATTATTGTAACGTTCAAATGTTATATCCAACCGACAACACATTGTACTCGTACAATTAGCAAAGATTCTTCAATTGTCAATGGGAGATTCAATTGGAAATAATGATGTAATCAAATGATATCTCATTTTGATCAAATTAACTAACTCAATAACTCACTCACTGGTCCCTGTCGAACCCTTAAGATCATCGTGGTGCAGATATAGCTCTGCATACACGCTACCCTGAGCTAATATTTTCCAATCATCCCCTGTTTAATCTACTACGTTTTGTTACTGTAAACAAATGATTTACAATTTCATTAACAAGCCAATTACTTAATCAAATTATAGCTTATTTTATTAATATAATTAATAATGAGGAAGTAATAATACCCGTGTGAAGTTGCCAGTCTCCCATCGGGCGCCTTTCCAGGTGACGTATAGGGGAATGCTCACCAGATATGGCGGGTACTGGGGAAATAAAATACCCAGGGCGGACCAAAACTAGCGCTGCTGCCTTTGCAGTAAGATACTGTATTAACAATTCCAATAATTAGGATGTGATATAACTTATAGAGAAAATAAAGATATAGAAAATAAAGTAAATAAATGTCAGGCTATTTGTGGAACCATAAAAAGAACCTTAGGTCGGAAAACAAGGAAAGATACGAAACTTAAATTATATAAAACAATGGCTGTTCCTTTGTTGTTGTATGGAAGTGAAAATTGGATAATGAAATCAAGGGATAAAAGCAGGATACAGACTGCGGAAATGCTGTTTTTACGTAATGTGAAAGGATGCACAAGAGCGGATAGAATAAGGAATGAAACTATACGAGAAGAATTAAATATATATAAAATTGAAGACAAAATCAGCGAAAATAATAAGAAATGGACAGAACACTTAATGAGAATGAACAACGAAAGAATACCAACAAGAACCTTCCTGTATAATCCCAGAGGAACAAGAGATGTTGGCCGACCACGCAGAAGATGGACTCCACTTTTAACTTCGCCGGAACAGGCTGCATAGCCTAAACCTTGTAGTAGAAGAAGAAGAGAACAAGGGCTAGAGGAAGAGAACCTTGAACAAGAATTACCCGTCCTCCAAGTTGGGGGTTGATGCATCGGACCAGTTCCTCGTTCATCATAAAAAAAATGCTAAAAACCCAAACATCATGCCTTCATAGACATTACAGAAAAGAAAATATTACAGTGGTATGGCCATGTCAAAAAATGCCAGAGGAAATATTGCCTAAAATTGTTATGGAATAGATCCCAATGGAAAGGAGGAAGACCGAATAAAACTTCGATAGAAGTGGTACAAGTGGCTATGAATATCAGAGGATTGGAGGAAGATCAATGGATGGACAGAGAGGAATGGCGTTTGGTTTCCGGAAGATTGCTACCTGATTATTATTATTATTATTATTATTATTATTATTATTATTATTAGTATTATTATTATTATTATTATTATTATTATTATTATTATTATTATTATTATTATTATTATTATTATCGACCTCAAAGAAGAATATGGCGGAGCAAAATACATTTGGACTGAAAGGTAACTACTGTGATGTGGAAAAAATTCTTCTTCTTCTTCTTCTTCCTTTCCAAGATTAGGTCAATGCGACCTGTTCCGGTCTCACGTCCATCGTTTACTTGGCCGTCCATGCGATTTGTTGATCATTTTGTGTAATCTTCTATTGTTCATTCATTCTAAATGTTCCTTCCATCGGTATTTGTGCTCTTCCAGTTTACCGAGTATTGAAAATATATCCAGTTCATTTCTTAATAACTCATTATGTAGTCTATCCACGCGCGTACATCCTTTTACGGATTTTAAAAATGTCATTTCAATGGCTTGTGAATTTGAGAGAGATATATTTTTTTGTAAGCACCCAAGATTCAGATCCATACAAAAGAAAAGGAACAACCCTAATTTTATAAAATCTGAGCTGAGTTTCTGACTTCCAACAGCGATTTAGCAGAAACAAAAAATAAATTGAAAGGAAGTCAGGATCTTGAATAATATTAATTTTATGTAGTGGTGGAACAATATGTAATGGACAAGCTGCGATGATTGATAATAAATGGAACAATAAAATAATATATCAATTTGAAATGAAAATTCATTAATAAAGAAATTATTATTACCTTTATTATACGTAAAACCCCCATCAAGAGTAAAATGGCAATGTATAAAAGTTATTTCAAATTATTTCTAACGCATGCACCTGAGACCTGGACATATACAAAGAAGGAATTGTGCAGAATCCAAGCTACAGAAATAAAATTCTTACGTGCAATAGTACATAAATAAAACAAGGAGAGATGGAATAAGGAGCGACAAAATCAGGCAGACATTAAATGTAGAAGAATTAACAACAAAAAATATTGATTAAAATAGTTTGGATATTGAGCCTTTGGCATGGGTTCCCTGAAGTAGTCCCCGCCCGGAGAACCGAATGGGGGATTATTTGACCTCCGGAAAATTTTACCCCAGTTGAATCCATGTCCGCATTTCTTGACGGTTCTATTTTTACGGTGAAATATCGTCACTCTTTCGACCAAGGTACTTTTTTCGTCTGGCTTATCACCTTCGACCAGTCCGGCATGGGTAACCCTATTGGCAGCAATGCTACCGCCGGCATAGCTCTCAGAATCATTTAAGCACTCAAGCCACTCCACCACGACAAGGTAAAGATACCAGATGTAATAACAGTTAAGTCTCGTAGACTGCGTTGGGCAGGACATGTTGCACGTATGGGAAATGAAAGACTTGCATGGAAGCTTCTTGTAGGAAAGCCAGAGGGAAAACGCCCAGTTGCTAGACCAAGAATGAGGTGGGAGAATAACATTAACTATGATTTGAGGGAAGTAGATTATACAGGGAATGATTGGAAAGAATTAGCTCAGGATAGGGATGTATGGAGAGCTCATGTCCATGCGGCCATGAACCTACGGGTTCGATAGTGCCAGTGAGTAAGTAAGTAAGTATAGTTTGAATATTTAAAAAGAATGGAAAAGAAAAGACTACCACAAAGACTGTTAAATCTCAAGATACAAGGAAAACGACCACGAGGTAGACCACGAGAAAGAGGATACAACTAGGAAGATCTAAAAAGAAGCAAAGCACGGGAAGATAGAGATGGTTGGAGGCGTTTGGAATCGATCTTCCGAAAGGACGACACGATAAGAAGATGGTGATTTTTTCTTCGTCAACTGTATCTAGTCTATGCCTATTACGTATCATTAATCAACATATAGATAATTTCTAATTGTTATTATATGTATAATTTAACCTGGTGAAGTGGAAGAGAAGACCTTACGGTCTTAACTCCATCATAAAATAAATGAAATAAAATAAAACATAAAAAATTATGTCCTGGGGAGGCCACCCATTTTTCTGATTAAGAGAACATAGTAATTTGGTGCTGTGTGGTCTAATGGAGCCTTCAGGTTAACAGACATTGAACATATATCCGTGTCTCTAGATTATTTTAATTAAAGTGTAGAGCAGTAAACTCTTCCTTGATGCACCGGAACCAAATTAAATTGAACGTTTGCCAGAAAGTATGTTATTTTGATTGTAATTCTGGAGAAATTTCGTTATTATAGCTCAATAATGACAGTTTTCTGTCGTAAAACAATTATCTTCCGTTTTACTAACATGCTGTTAGAATTATTCTATTTCTTCATCGAGTTAAGGCCTCCAGCCACAGCCTTACATTCTGAAAAATCTAACAAAATGTAATCTAACAAAATCTAACAAAATGTAAGTAACTAACCCACTGGCAATATCTAACCCGTAGGTTCATGATCATGTGGACATAACCTCTCCGTACTTTTCTATTCTGAGCTAATGTTCTCCAAACAATCCTCTATAACGCACTTTCATCAAATAATGGTTAATGTTATTCTCCCACCTCATTCTTGGTCTACCAACTGGGCACATTCCTTCTGGTTTTCCTACAAGAAGTTTCCATATCTCTCTTTCGTTCCCGATTCGTGGCACATGTTCTGCCCATCGCACTCTACGAGACTTAACTGTCATTATTATATATGGTTTCCTATGTAGATAATGTAGGTCCATTTATTCGTTTATCTAACTTGGTCCAAAAAATTTCCTAAGAACGTTATCCTAAAATACTCGTAATATTTTTTTCCTCCCTTAAAGTAAGAGTCGATGCATCGCATCCATATAATATAACTGCCAGAATAAAAGTTTCATATATTTTCAGTTTAATCTTTTTTAAAGGATTTGGGACGGTAAGAGTCCCTGTAGTGCATAATAACACGTGTTTCAAGAATTGAGTCTATTTTAATTGTTTGCGCCTCATTCCTGTTTGTAATTATTGTTCCTATATATTTTAATAAGAATAAAATATTATCAAAATGCTTATCTTCAGCGCGTATTACGAATGAATGAACAGCGCATACCAACAAGAATGTATAATTATAAACCAAAAGGGAGAAGAATGTAGGGAAGACAGTTGAAGAGATGGAAGGACCAATTCGATCTATAATGAGATCGGAACAGGCCATTGGGCTTAATCCTTGTTGTTGATGACGATGAGATATTTTAATTCAGCCACTTCTTCAAAATGTCCCTAATTTTTTTCATTAACTGTCCATTTCCATTATATAATGGATTTCTATGTGTGACCATATATTTAATTTTATTGACGTTACTTATATTTTATTCAACAACACATGCCAAATAAATATATCCATTGAATGATAAAATCAAAGAATATAGAGAAAAATGGCTTACACATGTAGAAAGAATGAACGAAACAATATTACCAAAATCAGCATTTAACTACAAGGCAAGAGGTTCGAGAAAAGTAGGAAGGCCAGTGAAAAGATGGACAGAACAACTGTGAGGCGGGACAGGTATTTTGCCTAGCTCGTGAAGTGAAGAAGAAGAAGAAGATATGCCAAATAAAATTAAGATAAAAAGAGGTAATTTCTGAGCTTAATACAGAGGTTTACGAAAGTGGTGGTCAATGAGGAGAAATGAAAAGTGAAAATTAAATCCATCTAATAAAATCAGTAAATATGGGCCCGGAAATTAATAGGTTACGAGATAAAAATGTTTACCTCATTTCAGTATTATACAAAGAGCTTGTAGTATGGATAAGATAAGAGCTAAAAATTAAAGTATATTTGTTGGTAGGTGCCGTCGTCCTCGACTTTGTTAAAATGATATATATAAAATGTTAACTGGAGGCCTAACTTCCATCATCAGCAGGATGAGCTTCTGCTACTAGTAGTTGTTGTTTACGACAATGTAGACTCCAAGTGTCTGTTGCAGCAAATACAGAGTTGCTCCAGTTAATATTTTATATACATAATTTTAACAAAGTTGAGGACGAGGGCACCTGCCAACAGGTACATTTTAATTTTTAACTTTTATCTTATGACTATTCTCCTCAACGGAATTTGATAGGAATTTTATTAACATTGTAGCATGGATTATTGTAGTATCATTTAGGGTAAAGATTCCTCTTTCCGTAATAAAGTACAGTAAAGTGATCCCACAACAGGCCCGGAGGCCCTTGGGGTAGTAGGAGGTTAAGGCTCCCACTTTTTCTAGACAATCGTCACTTTATGTCAGCCGGGTTGTCAGCCCTGCGTGACGACCGCCTTTACCCCAGAAAAAGCGTCTGGTACTCATTTCCGTTAGAGGCTGAGTCGACCCCAGGGTCATAGTGCCGCCAGAGGGTTTGGGTCAGTTTAAAACTCCTGACCCCCAAAGGGACTTGAACCCTCGACCCTCCGGCTTGTAGCTCAGTGCCTTAACCACTACGCTATGGCGTGCCCCTCTTTCCGTGATACTCCTAATTAATGTATGATAAAATTTCAATTCAGTGTCAAAGAATTAAACTTTTCGAAAATAAGTTTCTCAGTTACTCTAGACATGGCATAAGCTATCTTCTTTACAATTTATTCCATCGCCCGCCTTTTGAAAAGCAAATAAAACCCCAAAAGCCATCGTGAAGTTGAACGTGATTGAAGATTTTTTTTTCTATCTCGTGACTGTCGTTGAACAAATGTTCTATATTTTGAATAAGCGTTTATATTATTAATAATGTACCAATCTACTATTGCATTTTAATATAAATTGAACTAACCGATACACGAGTCTTAACAATATAAAAGGATAATGTAATATAACAACTTTAGTATCATTATCTGGTCCGAGTAATTAGTTGTTAAAAGCGCGTACCACTGAATTCGCACTAAAATTACAAGTTATATTGCAAATACAAAGTTTTGTACATCCCTGAGTGGACACAGGAGGTGGCCCAATATTTGGGTGCGAGATGCAACCAACAAAATCTACTGGCACTGAATTACGATCACTCTTATAAAAGAGGCCCAAAACTTGTGACAGTTTAATAGCCCATATTTCAGTTCGCAAGTTGCAAAATAAAACTTTTATATATTTCATTGTAGACTCTTCCTTTATTGCACGTTCTTAATATGTCTGTCTGTATCTTTCTGTTGGTGGGAAAGGATAGACTCGCGGTTCCCAGAAGTTTGCAATACATGATAGGCAAGCCAGCAGATTTCAAGTACAAATTCTTGGATTAAATACAACCAAGATACTTGTGTCTACAGGCTTTGGGCTCTCAGAAGAAAATAACTGAAATTAATTCGTGGCTAATCTTAAAATGATGCTAGATATTGGTCCTTCCTCAGGGGTCTTCATCTAGGGGATATGTGGATGGCGACCACAAGGTGCCCAAGCTGAACAAAACATTTCTTCCATTTACTTGTGTTTTGCACTCTTTTAACTTTACTATCTAACCTCTCTTGGTTAACTCTTGCTTTTTTTCGACCTCGACGCTATTAGGGCATCCGAGGGCTAGGGAGCCTTTCCTTTCTTCCATTTCGTCTTTCCTTAATTTTCTTTTCTTCTCCAGAAAAGCCTGACCAGAGGCTATAAGATGGCAAGCCCATCACTGGTCTTGCCTTCCTTTGGCCAGCAACCAATCGAAAGTACTATTATTATGCTTTCAAGTCTTATGCGAGAATTTCCCGGAAGGATCAAACTATAATTATATACCAAGAGCACGAAGATCACTGGGTCGTCCTATGAAACGCTGGAGGGAAAATTTTCTATAGGATCGTAACAGGCCTTGGCCTAATACTTGGAAGGAAGGAAGAAGAATAAGGATATTGGTCCGATTTTTATAACATACAAGATGCAATATAAGTCAGTTAACCGAAACTGCTAACAAAATTGACTCATTCTAATCCTATACGGAGTATATGTACTTTTTGTCTAACATAAGTTATTAGATTGAATTTCAGTCGGTTAGGCTTTAAGATACTTTGTTCCTGAAATTGGCTACCATTATATCGAGTTTCTTACCATGCCGCAATAATGTGCAATGGTTAACTGACTTATGCCACATCCTGTATATGGGGGAGGATGTGTGCAAGAATATAGAGTATAATCTATTGATTACAAATTGTACACCATCACCTCTCCGCGCACCGAGATTTGAAAGTTTATAATTAAATTAATTTAACAATTTTTTTCACCCCGGCGGGTATCGAACTCGGGCCAACTAGTCAAGAAGCAAGCATGATACCTCCTGAGTCAGTACGGCGGACGATTACTAATTTAAAATAAGGTATTTAGAAACACAATTGTTTAAAATAACAGCGCTAATCACAGAATGCCTCAAAATACACTACGCAACTATACTAATTCCGAGCTAAGTAACAGTTGTACTGTAAACAAACTTGCATAAAGTATTACTCCGCCGACTTCGTCTATTGGGGAACCTTGGTGCTACTTTTACCCGCCATATGACTGAATTGTCTACGGATAGAAACATTGTCCGGCTGTACAAAGCTCAGAAACGAACTTCCTTGGAAGAACTAAAGGCTGCACAAGATTGGATCGGATAAAGAATAAAGATATAAGAACATAGTTAAATATATATCCATTGAATGAGAAAATCAAAGAATATAGAGAGAAATGGTTTACACATGTGGAAAGAATGAATGTAACGAGATTACCAAGAGCAGCATTCAACTACAAGCCAAGAGGTTCAAGGAATGTAGGAAGGCCAGTGAAAAGATGGACAGAACAACTGTGAGGCGGAACAGGCAATTTGCTTAGCCCGTGAAGTAAAGAAGAAGAAGAAGAAGAAGAAGAAAGAAATATTGTTCTTAAGCAAAATCGTATTTACGGCAAATAACACTGAATACAAGGTAAGATGGTACCAATAATTTAAAAATTCCTCCATTTCTTATTTATTTATGACAAAAGTTATATATGGGCATACCTAATCAGACGTTTACCCTTTTCCCGTGATGTGAATAGATATCCTTTATTTTGAATTTCATTAAGAACAGAATGTACGCTCTTTTTTTTACTCATCTGTAAATGCTACTCTTATTTTCACCACACCCTCAATTGCTAATGTATGATATTTTTCACTAAACTGTTTGCAAATGTTAAAAATAACTTTTTTCTCTCCGTTTCAAATGGTTTATTTTCCAATATTACACGAAATTATACAGAATGCGGCCATTTTAAAATAGTAGAAATCCCAACGTATTGTGCATTGCGCATAATAATAAAACAATGTTTATTTAATGTATTAAAATTGTAATAATATATTTTAAGATTTTCCCATACAACTTATACAGACATGTCCAACATTATATATCATCATCAACAACAAGGATTAAGCCCAATGGCCTGTTCCGATCTCATTATAGGTCGAATTGGTCCTTCCATCCCTTCAATGGTCTTCCCAACAATCTTCTCCCTTTTGATTTATAATTATACATTCTTCTTGGCATGCGCTGTTCATTCATTCGTAATACGTGCTGAAGATAAGCATTTTGATAATATTTTATTATTTCATAGAGATTAAATATATTAAGTTCTGTTCTTATATCTTCGTTTTTCTTTTTATCGGTCCTTTGGTATCCTGCTATTGCTCTCAACATCTTCATTTCAGCAGCCTCTATTTGTTTACTATCTGCCTTTGTTAATGTCCAGATTTCACATCCATAGATAAGAGATGGAACTGCCAATACTTAAGATTAGATATATATATATATATATATATATATATATATTAATTCTGCCCGAAGGCAGGTCCTTCACTACAATCATAGCATTTGCAAGCTATGCTTGCAGCTTTACTAGGGAATTGTAGGTGTGGTAACTTCCCGTTGCTTTCCACACCGGTGAAGGATGATGATGATGATAATGATAAGGATGATGATGATGATGATGATGATGGCCATATGATTTCGGGGACCGTTTGGGCCTCAAAGTTTTCCTGACATTTGTCTTACAGGTGAGGAAAAACCCCGATAAAAACCTCACCCAGAAATACTGTCCCGACCGGGGATCGAACCCGGGCTGCGTGACAAGGCAGCACGCTACCTCGAGACCAGAGTTAGTATTTATAATTTTTGAAACATTAAAATCCTTACATCTCAGAAAGAACAATGTGTGGCTTATCATGTTATTGCTCTAAGCCCTTCATATTTTTATTATTCGACCGTCCTTTATTTCGAGAGTTAGAGAGTGTACTAAATTTACTTACACCATTATTCTACCAATGAAAATGCAGTCATACATCTGGTTTGTTTATATCACAACTGAAACATAGCTCGGAATTTGAATGTGAATGGGTCTAGAAACTAAAACTAGGTGTCGCAAGATGTCTCTGTGATGAGCAGGATGTTCGGCAGAGCAGAATGTCGCAAACTGGTTTACAGTCGATACGGTAATTTGGATTTCAATTTACGGGCTTATTAAGTGGCGAGGTGTGGCCAGGACACGAGTTCGCCGCCCACACTCCACAAATTGCCTGCTAACGGAATTTACATTACACCAAATTACATCTCTAAAAGTGAAAATCGCAGTCACTCTTACTTTCCGACCGTTTTCCGACCGTTACGTTTGTCTATAATATAGTATTTCAACTATCTCAATTTGAATCTTTTCTATTGCCTCAGAAGTGGTCACGCCATTGAGATCACAACTCAATCTGAAAGGACCTCGATGTCCTTGTGTGCTCAAAAAAAAAACGAATCAAAGTATAGACGCTCCTTAAAAATTAACATTATATTAAGCAGTATCATTCTAACAAGGGAACATTCGACCATTACATGCCGAAACCTATCCTGATATTTCTTCTGGAGAAGCGTTATAATGTACTGAGGCAGTGTCTAAAAAATATCAGCTGCTTTTAACTGCAAGGCAGAGAAACCTAAGCCAGAATACAATTGTTTAAATTATTGTGTTGGGGTGATGACAAGATAAGAGTAACTCTTTTTTATAACATTGACTTATGATGAATTAATCCAATTATTTTAATTCATCATCATCATCCGGTATCATGGCAGCAAACTAAACGCCATTCCTCTCTGTCCATCCATTGATCTTCCTTCAATCCTCTGATATTCATAGCTGCTTGTACCCCTTCTATCCAAGTTTTCTTCGGTCTTCCTCTCTTCCTCCTTTCCATTGGGATCCATTCCATAAAAGTTTAGGCAATATTTGATCTGGCATTCTTTTAACATGGCCTTTTCTTTTCTATAATGTATTTATTTTAATTAAAATACTAAATATATTCTAACTAATTAACTAACGAACTCACTGGTACTATCGAACCCGTAGGTTCATAGCCTCGCGGACATAAGCTCTCCATATATCACTATCCTGAGCTAATATTTCCAATGTTTCCCTGTATAACCTAGTTCAATCGAATCATAGTTAATGTTATTCTCCCACCTCATTATTGGTCTACCAACTCGGCGTTTTCCCTCTGGTTTTCCTACAAGAAGCTTCCATGCAAGTATTTCATTCCCATTCGTGTCACATGTCCTGCCCATCAAAGTCTACGATATTTACGAAACATAACTGTTCTTATTATATCTGACTTGACTAAAAATATCCACAGGAGTAAATTTAACTTTTATACATCGACACTCTAGAAGCAATGTTCCCACTGTACGAAACATGTGGACGTCCCTGCTTGAATACTGCCGAGTGGAGTGATGCAAAACGCGGCGGGCTGCAGGCAGGTTTTCACCCTAAAAAATAATTGGCCACGGCCGGATTTGAACCCGCGTCCCTCGGAAATAGAGGCAAGGAACATAACCACTAGCCCATAGTCCACCGCGGCCTACTCACTATAAAAGTAAAAAAAAAAAAAAAAAAAACCATAGGCCCTATGCCATAAGTAAAATATACTTTGAAATCAGAGTAGATCATGCATTTTATAACAATTTTAAGATGTAAATATTTATTTTCTTGCATTGTTAATTATCCTTGGATGTCTTCCATTTGTTGTATCGTAAATGACACCGAATATAGTAATCCATTATTATTATTATTATTATTATTATTATTATTATTATTATTATTATTATTATTATTATTATTATTATTATTATTATTATTAAAGTTTAAGATTTCGAAACTCGTGGATGCAAGAAATAAGAACTGGAATGAGAAGAAGAAGACTCGAGGACATGGGATAGATGGATAGAGACGAGTGGAGAAGGAAAATGAAACTTTAGGCACAGAAAGATGTGTAAACATTGAAAATATGTATATAAATTATTTAATTAAGTTTTAGTAACTTTCTTACAATGGGATTCTGGGCTCGTTTACACTTCTGCCAATCACACAGATGGACGATAACCAGCAAGTAAAGCAGTGGTATGTGGTCAGCATATCCGATCCTCCAGCCATTATAGTAGGTTTTCTTAATTTAGAGTTGCCACATATCGTATCTAACGAAATTCTTTAAATAATGGCCCTCAAGATATTAAAAAGTCATTATTTTTCAGAACTATTTAGTTGCTATTGGAAAAAAAATAAAAAATAACGGAGTAAAATATAAACTTTACTTGTGACAAATGTTGTGACCACTCCACAATCTCCTAGGAGTGCATTCAGAAAGTTGTCTTGTGCGGGTGTGTACCAGATACTATTAAAATATTCCTGTTCCAGGGCAAATTACAATCTCTGCACAAATGCAATAACCTAATGCATTAGTGTCTACTTCGTGAAATGCTAATAAATCAAGTGATAATTGTTGCAAAATTAATCTGCATATTGATAATGTAGTGGAATGTAAAAAGCAGAACTATTCAAATATGTAGCAATATTTATAAATGCGATTAACGCAGAAATACAAGGACTCTCGTCGTCCCAACTTCTCTCAAAAAACGTTAAACTGAAAATATATAAAACCTGTTATTCTCCCAGTTATACTATATGCACTCTTACTTTAAGGGAGCAGGAAATATTACGAGTATTTGACAATAAATTTCTTACGAAAATTGTTGAACCAAAGAGAGATCAACAGACAGGCGAATCGAGGAGAATACATAACAGTGAGCTACATTATATGTATGAAAAAGTAGATATAATTATGAGTTAAATCTCGTAGACTGCGATGGTCAGGACATGTGGCTCGAATGGGGAATAAAAGAGGGGAATGATAACTCCTGTAGGAAAACCAGAGGGAACACGCCCAGTTGGTAAAACCAAGTATGAGTTGGGAGAATAACATTAAACATGATTTGTGGGAAATATACTATACAAGGCATCAGTGAAAGACAAAAATGGTTATTGTGAGTTATCCGTAAAAGATAAACATATGCTGTCGCGGACTTTTTTGTAGAGCTTTTTGAGATATTCAATTCTGTGTACATTCATTTTGTGTATGTGTTATAGTTTAGGCAGCGTAAGCCATTTAAGCGTCCAAAGACCCACTTTTTTCAGGTTTTCCACTATAAAGGGCAATTTTTAAGGGTGTAGGAGTTGAGTATCACAACTCTCTTATAGTCTATGTTCATCCCGGGAATCTCCTGAGCATTTTGCAAAAAGCCCCATCACAATCGGATCAACGGTATGGCCGCGCATAAAGTACGAACGAACAAACAAACAAACAAACATTTTTATATATTAGATTATTGTGCCTCCCCTCCATAGTATCTTTACCTTGTCGTGGTGGAGTGGCTTGCGTACTTAAATGATCCTGAGAGCTACGCCGGCGGTTGCATTGCTGCCGATAGGGTTACCCATGCCGGACTGATCGAAGGTGATAAGCCAGACGAAAAAATTACCTTGGTCGAAAGAGTGACGATCTTTCACAGTAAAAATAGAACCGTCAAGAAATGCGGACATGGGTTCAACTGGGATAAAATTTTCCGGAGGTCAAATAATCCCCCATTCGGTTCTCCGGGCGGGGACTACTTCAGGGAACCCATGCCGAAGGCTCAAACACAGGTCTCGTAGACTGCGATGGGCAGGACATGTTGCACGTATGGGGAATGAAAGACTTGCATGGAAGCTTCTTGTAGGAAAGCCAGAGGGAAAACGCCCAGTTGGTAGACCAAGAATGAGGTGGGAGAATAACATTAACTTTGATATGAGGGAAGTAGATTATACAGGGAATGATTGGAGAGCATTAGCTCAGGATAGGGATGTATGGAGAGCTTATGTCCGCGCGGCCATGAACCTACGGGTTCGATAGTGCCAGTGAGTAAGTGAGTAAGTAAGTAAGATTATTGTGCCTAGGTATTTGAATTCAGCCACTTAAAAGATTCCCTCTTTAACTGCTAATTCCCATCATAATATATTTAGTTTTATTAATGTTTTTAATTCCAGCCCCAATTCCTTAGCGTTACTACTGTAATCATACATATCACCATCATATATCTATGTATTACGATCGTAAGCTGTATCGATCAAAATCACAAATCAGTTTCTACGGTGTAACACAAATAATATAAAAGTAGACATTCTTAAAAGAGTCTGCACTTACACTCGACATGTAAAAAGCATATAATTTTAATGCGATGAGAACGATCTGGGTGAACCCACGCGCATGAGTTCGTCAAACAAAATGTCGCAAGTGGAATGACAACAAGTTTTGAAACTGGATCACCGTGATTCCCGTATCAAGTTTCATAAACACGTCAACAGATTATCTTCCTTACGTGAGCACTGCCTTACTTATCTAACTGCAATAATAATAATAATAATAATAATAATAATAATAATAATAATAATAATAATAATAATAATAATAATAATAATAATAATAGTAATAATAATAGTAGTAATAATAATAATAGTAATAATAATAGTAATAATAATAATAATAGTAATAATAATAGTAATAATAATAATAGTAATAATAATAATAATCATAGTAATAAAATAATAGTATTAATAATAATAGTAGTAGTAGTATAATAATTATAATAATAATAATAATAATAGTAATAATAAGAAGAAGAAGAAAAAATATATTTATTATTATTATTATTATTATTACTATTACTAAAAGTATTATTATTATTATTATTATTATTACTATTATTATTATTAATTTTAAGTACAGAAATGATTGTTTTAAGAAGATAAGCTGGAAACGCTAGAATGGGTAGAACATGAATTAAAGAAATAAGGGAAATTATGTGTGTAGAAGAGGAGCCGGACATCATAAACATTATAGAAAAGAAAATATTACAGTGGTATGGCCATGTCAAAAGAATGCCAGAGCAAAGATTGCCTAAAATTGTTATGGAATGGATCCCAATGGAAAGGAGGAAGAGAGGAAGACCGAAGAATACTTGGATAGAAGGGGTACAAGCAGCTATGCATAGCAGAGGATTGGAGGAAGATGAATGGATGGACAGAGATGAATGGCGTTTGGTTTCCGGAAGACGGCGGCAGCTGCCATGAGACTGGATTATTATTATTACTTACTTACTTACTTACTCACTGGCACTATCGAACCCGTAGGTTCATGACCGCGCGGACATAAGCTCTCCATACATCCCTATCCTGGGCTAATGTTTTCCAATCATTCCCTGTATAATCTGCTTCCCTCAAATCATAGTTAATGTTGTTCTCCCACCTCATTCTTGGTCTACCAACTGGGCGTTTTCCTTCTGGCTTTCCTACAAGAAGTTTCCATGCACGTCTTTTATTCCCCATACGTGCAATATGTCCTGCCCGTCGCAGTCTACGAGACTTAACTGTTCTTATTATAAGGATTATTATTATTATTATTATTATTGTTATTATTATTATTATTATTATTATTATTATTATTATTATTATTATTATTATTATTATTATTATTATTATGTATTTATAAACAGTTTTGAAATGTAATAAAACATCTTCCTGTGCCTAAAATTTGATAAATTTGTATCTTCTTTCTCTAGTCTTCCCTATCTTCCATTCCAATTCTTCTAGAATATGATTCAAAGCATTCACGCTAACAAGGATTGGAGACATAAGTCAGTGTGAGACTCTCGTGTTGAAAATATGTTTACGATACAAGAATGTGTGTTTATAATAGAAAATATTTACTAAGAAGACGATATATATATATATATATGGTATGATAAGAAAAATAAATGCCTGGACGGGATTCGAACCCGGATCTCTGAGTCTGTACCTCAGCGTGATATCCATTACACTACCAGGCGAATCCAATTCAAACACTTATTTTTCTTACTAGATGTCGCGAGAACACTGTCTTCACTGCCATCTAGTAGCTCACTATATCAAGTAAGCAAATTAAAGAGAATATTTATTTTACTTTATAGCAGTGACGCTTTATCGATGTTATAATTAAATCTTTAACATTGAGCAATGCAAGCTTAATATGGTATGATAAGAAAAATAAATGCCTGGACGGGATTCGAACCCGGATCTCTGAGTCTGTACCTCAGCGTGATATCCATTACACTACCAGGCGAATCCAATTCAAACACTTATTTTTCTTATATATGTATTATACTCTCCATTATTACTAGATGTCGCGAGAACACTGTCTTCACTGCCATCTAGTAGCTGACTATATATATATATATATATATATATATTAATTCAATAAAATCTAATTATTCATTTTATTTCAAAATTATGTTTCACGCAATCTGCATAATAAACATACTACCATGTTCCAAAGTAATATTTTCTAGTCAGACTTTAGCCATGTCCCATTTTCTCAATAAGAACACAATTAAAATCCTGGCCTCCAAGCTCAGCAAGTAAAAAATTGGACTTGTTAAAATATTCACTTTAAAAATTATTATTCTTTATTAAAATTACGTCACCTGAAGTAATTATTGTTAGATTACTAATTTGACCTAGGGTGTCTTGGATTCTTTGTGTAAAAAATCAGTAGAGAATGCATATTACATAGACATTCATATGGGACACACTACTTATCGTTTTCATAATTATAGGTTAGACAAACAAAAGAGTTTTTGCTGCAAATACCCCTAGAGTTATATGCAATGCGCGTAACTTCAGCGCTTAAGAAGTAATCTACCGTCTGCGGGGTTCTTGGATTACGGGACTCTTCTTTCCCTACCATAATTTGATTTATACAGAGTGATCTGTAGGAGTGCAAAAATTAAACAGTGCTTAGACGAGGCTCCACTGAACAATTTAAGGTAGGGAATGTAGGGTCTGAGAAGCCAGCCTATGGATATATGGAAGCAACTTGTCCATCACATTTTGAAGTATTATTGTTCTCCAGCTGATTTATATGTACTGTGCTGTTTAGTTGCTGCAAGGAAGAGCCTGATGACTCTCCTATGAGGATATCTAAAGTCACTTGTGTTTGAGACTCCAGTGGAAACTGACATGGAATTAGTTGCCAGGATTGTAGCTGCTTGTGATGTGATTCCAAGCACACCAGGATGCGGCAGAATCTTGTACACCGATGTCATGCTTGCATTGAGGTTGGTGGCCGGTACTTTGAGCAACTGTTGTAAGATACAAAATGGTACATTAATTGAACCAATGATGGTACTAGCAGTTAACTGATAAATAATGAAAATACAAAAGGCTAGACAGTAAAGTGAGTTCCACGCCGCAGCCGAGTGGTTAAGACAAGAATCCTTGGCGGAGAGCTACGGGACTTGCGCTGGTTCGAGTCTCCATGGAGGAAGAACTTTTCTCATGGAATTTCGGCCAATATGGGTCCGGTGCCCACCCAGCATTGTGAGGGATTTGGGTAGCTACAATAAGTAGCGACTCCAGGTTGAGAAGACCAGGTATAACGACTGGGGGACCCGACATGCTGACCATATGTCACCCCTACACTGGCTTATGATCATCTACCTATGTGATTAACACATGTGGAAGAGAGGCCAGTAGCCGGCTGGTAGGCCTAGGGCCTTCAAGTCCTGCGCGCTTGAAGTTTCGAGACAGTAATGTAAAAGATTAGTTTGCTCCCATATCTCCATAGGCTGGCTTCTCGGACCCTAGGTTCCCTACCTCAAATTGTACAGTGGAACATCGCCTATGTCCTATTTAATTTTCACACAATCTTACAGAATCACCCTGTATTATTTACACAAATATGAAAAGTAATATATTATTATTAAAATGTTAAAAACCATAAAACCGTTCGATATCTCTACTGTAGTGCATTTTTCCGAGTAATGGTTCCATACTTGAAAATAATAGTCCACAACATTACTAACTTTTCAAAATCAGTACTATTTCCATGAAATAACTTATTCATTGACAAAATTGAACACATAGGCACTTGGCCGCGAGGATATACCCTCTCCACACACCCCTATTTTGATCCCATGTTTTACAAACATCCCTGTATATTCTACATCCTTCATATCAAGGTTAATGTTATTCCCCCAACTCGTTCTTGGTCTACCAACTGGTTGTTTTCCTTCTTATTATACTACAAGAAGATTCCATGTCCCTCTTTCGTTCCCCATACGTTCTACAATTCCTACCCATCGCATTCTACGAGACTTAACTACTCTTATTATATTTGGCTTCCTATAAAGACCATGCAGTTCATTGTTATGTAGTCTTCTCCATTCACCTGTCTGTTCATCTCTCTTTCGTCCAAAAATGTTCTTAAGAACTTTATTCTCAAATACTCGTAATATTGTCTGTTCCCTTAAAGTATGAGTCCATGTTTCTAGCCATATAACATAACTGGAAGAATAACAGTTTTACATATTTTCAGTTTCTTTTTAGAGATGTTGATTTTTTTAGAGGAATTGGAACGACAAGAGTACCAGTAATGCATAATAGCAAGCATTTCCAGAATTAAGCCTGTCCTTAATTTTTCTGTATCTCATTCCTCTTCGTAATTATTGTTCCTAGGTGTTTGAATTCAGTCACGCCTTCAAATTTTCTCTTGTTTGCCACTATTTCCATTATATAATGTATTTATATATATTTTTAATCATATATTTAGTTTTATCAATGTGTTTAAAAGCCCCAGTTTTGTTATTGTTTCTCAATAGAGTGTGCGCGTTGGTTCGAAGTATCTCCTCGTTATCGCCCAGTAGTACTACATCATCAGCATAAACTAACAGCTTATTAATACCATTCAGTTGTAAGCCTTCCTCATTCTCTAACGATTTGATGGCACGCTCTAGTCTAAAACGAATGAAGTAGAGATGTTACAGGATTTTTATCGCCACTGCACTACAAGTGTGAGAAACTTTATAGCAAGTATAAAAGTAGGTTTTCCTTATAATAAGCTTGTACACAATGAGATTACATTTTTCATTATCTCGCTTAATATCAAAATATATGTTAATGACGTTGTCCAGCCTGTAACAGAATTACAGCCTCGAGATATTAACAACTTTAATATTAATGTAGTTTAATATTTAATAACAGTGTTCTCCATAAATTATGTCCTGACGAAATAACGGTCACCTTAGACAAAAGTACCAACATTACAAAAAATATATATATAAAAAACAAATAGCTTTAATGACTCTATGTTACAGATAGATTGGATCAAGTGATAGTATTTGAGACTCATATTCGGATGTTCCAGGTTCAAACCCCGGAAGTGACTACTTAGTAAAATAATAATAATAAAATAATAATAACAATAATAATTATTATTTTTAGCGCAAGACAATTTTGATATGGAATTCATGATAAAAAGGTTGAAAAGCACATATGAATCATGGGGTCTCACAGTAAATTTACAAAAAACAGAATATCTGGTAATAAATAGCAATGAAAGAGAAAACTTAGTATTGGAAGATGGAATCCAAATAAAGCAAGTGAAACAAACTAAATATTTGGGAATGATTATGGATAACATCGAAGGTATAGGCAAAGAGAACATAAAACATAGAATTGAATTGAGTAGCAAAATAATATCATCATTAAATTCCATATGGTGGGATAAGCATATTTGGAAAGACACAAAAAAATATATTGGTAAAACATTGGTGGAATCTGTTGCAATGTACGGAAGTGAGGTATGGACAATCAATAAGTACTACAAGAATAGACTAATAGCTCTAGAAATGGATTATTTACGAAGAAGTGCCAGAAAGTCTAAATTAGAACGTGTCACAAATAAGGAAATTAGAAACAAAATGGAAGCAGAAGAAAGCATAATTGAAATAATTGAGGAGAAGGAATTAAAGTGGTTAGGACATGTTTTAAGAATGGAAGATGAGCGATGGCCGAAGCAACTATATGAATGGCATCCTAACAGAAAGAAGAAAAGAGGAAGACCAAGGTTAACATGGAAGGAAAACATGAAGACAGTAATGCAAGCTAGAGGGCTAAGCATCGAAGATGCCCAAGACCGTAGGCTTTGGAGGTTTGGCACGGGAAGACGGCAGCAGCTGTAAAAACCCGAAGATAGATAGATTATTATTGTTATTATTATTATTAACAATATTATTATTATTATATATTTTTTATTTTTCCTGATGGAGTTAAGAGAGTTAGGTCTTCCCTTTCACTTCACCAGGTTAATAAATACAAATATTAACAATTATTAATAATCTGGAACCTGATTAATAATACATAACAGGCTATAATTAATACATGACAACAAACGAACAAAATGTATTAAAATAATAATAACACTGGTCAACATGATTTTTGTCTCATGAGTACCAATAGTTGTACTTAATGCAGCTTTTTATCGTGTTTTCAAATATGTGTTCGGAATTTCTCCATCACCCATAGTTTTTTTTTATTTCTATTTCAATTAATGGATTTATATAATTTTAATAAACGTTTTTTCGTCCATTTGTCCATTGTAAAATAAAACCAAATGAACTAACTCAAATGGTTTCAGCTATGGAAAAGAGATATCAAGGCAAATGGAATCCTAATATGCTGGCCGATTATTGTTGGACCATCAAGAGGGATGCTCCACAGGCGAAATATAGCAGGAAATCGTCATATCTTACTTTCTAGGTGAGTCCGAATGTTCGAATATTGTGTAGTTAGGAATGTAGAAAATATTAAAGTGTTTGAAATTAAAAATTCCTGTCTCTCAGAAACCTTGCGTGATGGAGAAAAACCAATATAATATTTGAATTCAGGAGAAAAATACTATCAGAATCACATATTTTTCTTTCTGAGACAAAAAAAAAGTTTTTTTTGTTGCTCAGTGTTTTAATAATCTACAACCTGATTAATAATACATAATGACTATAAGTAACAGATGACAAGTAAAGAACAAAATATATTAAAATAATAGTAACCTATAATTGATTAAATATTTGGCTTGGTAAAGAAAATGCAAAAAATAAAACAATAATAATAATAATAATAATAATAATAATAATAATAATGTACTTAGAAAAACGGTAGGCTTATACTATATTTTCTGAGAAACTATTTAGAGAGCTTTTTGTTTAATTGTTTTTTTAGCCTAGCAGTACTGCTTGATACAAGACGGGAGGGAATTCCAGAGTCGGGTGGCTGAAGTAAGGAAGGATGAGGCATAGTGAGATGTTCGAAGCAGAAATACAGGTAGAATTAAATTTGCTCTTGATCACGTGTATAAGTTATGATGTGAAGATAGTAAACGGAAGCGAATGTAAAAATTTATAAAAATATTTTTAATTATTTATTTATTGGGAACCAGCGAGGAGGTATAAACAAGGAAGACTATGATAAGGACGAGAGATAAGTAGAGAGAACTTGAATCAATTGAGAGAATTGGAGGAGAAATATAAGAGTTTTATTGAGAAAAGGCAGGTATGTAAAATAGAAAAAATAACTCAAACGATAAGAATAATTTTTTAAAACTCTCTTATTGTCTACCCCTTAAATTTAATAGTATATTACAATGCGAGGTTGGGAAGTGGTTTTTACAGGAGCGAGGACATGATTAAAAAGCTAGTGATAGCGACGTTTTTAATTTCCGAGATTCTGTAAAACACTTCACAAACGTGCGTTGTAGACTACAGCAGGCCGTGACACCAATCACGTTTAAAATGGCGGCAAGTACCAATTTATTGTTTTAAATTATTTCAAATAAAGTTCAGTTCATTTAAAATGCAGTGATTTGTTTCGTATAATGTATATTAACACTATCTTTTGAATATATATTTGTATATATATTGTACGCGGCACGCCGTAGCGTAGAGGTTAAGACACTGCGCAACAAGCCGGAAGGTCGAGGGTTCAAGTCCCGGTGGGGTCAGGATTTTTAAACTGACCAAACCTTCTGGCGGCACTATGGCCCTGGGGTCGACTCAGCCTCTAACGGAAATGAGTACCAGACGTTTGTTCTGTGGGTGAAGGCGGCCGTCACGAAGGGCTGACAACCCGGCTGACATCAAGTGCCAATTGTCCAGAAAAAGTGGCAGCCTTAACCTCCTACTACCCCAAGGGCCTCCTGAGGCCTGTAGTGGGATTACTTTACTTTACTTTTATACATATTGTACGTAGTATACATAAATGGCAGTGGTTTTACTTCCCGCACAAGGTAGGTAATATGTAATATTACAGTATAGTTATTTTGGTTCGCAACCCCGAAATTTAGAAAATTGAACTTTCAATCATGGTCGGCATTGCTGTAAGTACGACAGAACGCACTATCGTGCAAAAAATGTATTACATATATTTGTTTTAAAAACGTCCACCGCTGTGGTCTCGAGGTAGCGTGCTGCCTTGTCACGCAGCGGGCCCGGGTCCGATCCCCGGTCGGGACAGTTTTTCTGGGTGAGGTTTTTATCGGGGTTTTTTCCTCACCTGTAAGACAAACGTCAGGATAACTTTAAGGCCCAAACGGTCCCCGAAATCATATGGCCATCATTATCATATTATCATCATCATCATCCTTCACCGGTGTGGAAAGCAACGGAAAGCTACCACACCTACAATTTCCTAGTAAAGCTGCAAAGCATAGCATGAAAATGCTATGATTGCAGTGAAAGACCTGCCCTCGGGCAGAATTACTATGGACGGATGGATGTTTTAAAAACAAATTAAATGTTTCCCAATCCGATTTTAGATCAGTGTATTTCAAACAGTTGCACATATAAGCATTACGTATTAGGGAGTCATTCACTTGGCCGATCTTCACTTATTAAAATGTAATTGGATTCTAACATAGTAATTGAACTGGAGCGCCGAACTAATTCTCAGCTCTACACCGGTTGCCATGGAAACCAAACGTGAGTCAATTAAAAGAAATCACGTTTGTTCATTTCATTAGATATAAATTACTTGCATATCTAGAATCTTGTAATTTACTTCATGTCCAGGTACTAATGAAGTTATTAGCGACTGCTAACTCGATTAATCGATTCCATTGCGAAATTCTGATAGAGCCCACACAACACCAGTTTGCAAACATGTTCAAATGCATCAAGTTCAATATATACATTTTTTTACGTTTCAGAGCATGTTTATTTGAAGAGTTGCACCAACTGTTTCTATATCATTGTCGATAATTTTCCTAATTTAAAATTTAGCAGAATTAGTTCAATTCTGGAGAGTAGAGGATTCTTGTTGGTGGTGTTGTTGTAGCGTAGTAGATATAATAGTAGATGTAGTGGTAGAGGTGGCCGTGGCAACCGTGATGGCAGTAGTAGTAGTAGTAGTAGAAGAAGAAATAATAGTAATATGCAAAGAGAGAGAATTTTTGACAAAGTGGTCGAGTTAATATGCCTCATCATCTTCATCATAGTACATTAAAGAAATTAGGTCATTTGCTGAGTCCCAACTCCTTTCAAAAAACGTTAAACTGAAAATATATAAAACTATTATTCTACCAGTTATATTATATGGGTGCGAAACATGGACTCTTACTTTAAGGGAGGAAAGGAGATTACAAGTATTTGAGAATAAAGTACTTAGGAAAATTTTTGGACCAAAGAGAGATGAACAGACAGGTGAATGGAGAAGACTACATAACAATGAACTACATGGTCTTTATAGGAAGACAGATATAATAAGAACAGTTACGTCTCGTAGACTGCGATGGGCAGGACATGTTGCACGTATGGAGAACGAAAGACTTGCATGAAAGCTTCTTGTAGGAAAGCCAGAGGGAAAACGCCCAGTCGGTAGACCAAGAATGAGGTGGGAGAATAACATTAACTATGATTTGAGGGAAGTAGATTATACAGGGAATGATTGGAAAGCATTAGCTCAGGATAGGGATGTATGGAGAGCTTATGTTCGCGCGGCCATGAACCTATGGGGTCGATAATGCCAGTTGATTAGTTAGTAGCGTTAGTAGAAGAAGAATAAGAATTATATTTATCTAATCTGTTTAATACCTCGGCTCATTAGCTTGAAAATTTAAATAGGCTATGAAAACGCTGATAAATTTCGCTAAGATGTCTCTTATTTTATCTTCAAGTTCATATATCGTGTCAAACGTGATATACGACTTTACTTCCCTTAAAAGGCATCACACTCAGGGATTCTATTTATTTATTTAGCCTGAGTCCACCACTGTGGTCTTGAGATAGCGTGCTGCCTTGTCACGCAGTGGGTCCGGGTTCGATTCCCGGACGGTACAGGCTCCTGGGCGTGGTTTCTTCCGGGTTTTTCCTCACCTGGTAAGACAAACGTCAGGATGCTTTTATCTTATTTTAATTTGTTTTGTAGCATTTTTTAAAATTATTAATATACAAAATGAGTCTCTTTATATATATCTACACATATGGTCTTTTCACGGATAATAATAATAATAATAATAATAATAATAATAATAATAATACTTTATTTATTCTGGCAGAGTTAAGGCCATAAGGCCCTCTCTTCCACTCAACCAGTACAAATACAAATAAATATTCGACAAATATAGATATACACTATACTAATTATAAACAGTTAAAGATACAATAAATGTAGCAATGTAAATGTCATGTACAAACAACATTTTATAGGGTAATAACAATAATGATACGATAATAATAATAATAATAATAATAATAATAATAATAATAATAATAATATGATACATTATACGGGAAACACCAATTAATATATATATCTTACACTGGATAATAATGAAGTCGAGTTTAGAGCAAATATAAATTTAGATTTCTTTTAAAAGATGCCAATGTCCGGATGGGTGTAGATGTGTATTATTCTGTATATATAGTGTAGACATATAAAAAGTTATATATTCATTGTTTTTATACACTTTATGAAGGTGTGTAACCACGTAGGTATTTTTATATTATTATTTTTATTTTTATTCATGGTAAAATAATGCACGTACGGCCAAGCAGGCCCGTGCGCAATGTAAATACAAATATACTTCCTGTCTTTAAAAAAATGGCAATAAATTACATTCCATTCTACTAAACATGGCGATTATGATAATAATCATTTATTATGGCCAGTTGGTGTTCGGAGACCGTTCGGGCTTCAACGTTTCCCAGGATTTTTCTCAAAGATGAGGAAACACCCCGAAAAAAAAACAAAAAATTAAAACACAAAAAATATCCTCAACTCCTGTCCAACTCAGGATCGGGTCAAGAGATGAGATGAGTCCCTGTATATAGAGGTCTCTGAATGGTAAGGGTGCCGGCCGATCACGCCTGACGCACCATCACAGGGGTAGGTGAACGAAACTGATGAGACCAGTATGGAGAAATGGTGGAATGAAATTGTAGCAGATAAAAACGGGAGAAAACCCCGAGAAAAACCTGTACATGTTCCGTTTCCTCCACCACGAAACCCGGATGGAGTGACCGAGACTCGATCTCGGGAGGCCACGAAAATAGTCCTGTCCGGTGATCGAGCCCGAGCCCTCTGCAACCACGTTACCCCTAGAGTACAGCTGTGTGACAAGCTAAACCTTTGTTTATTTTGTTTTATATGTAACATCTATGGCACTGCAAGATCCGACGTTTTTCTAAGAAGCTTTCATAATAATGTATATAATTATGATCTTCCTAGTGTATATTTTATCTTTAAGATACTCATCATGATGCTAGCGACCTTTGACTCTGGGCTTCACACGTAATTCTGGTTTAACGTTTTTAATTTTTCTTCCCTTTAATCTTTCCCGAGAAAGTGAATTCCAGCTTCTGCATTATACCTGTATTCAGTTTCCCAGTACCGCCTCCTACACGCCTACACTGTAACCACAGCCATCTCTGAATGATGTTCTATTATTTTCTGCAAGACTATATCAAGAGTAAGGTCACATGGGCTCTTCCGTCTCAAGGGGAATTCCCTCTTCATCTCCGTTTAGATCCGCCAAAACTTCCGGCATTCTATTTCCATATCTGGGTTTTTCGCGTAATCGAGAATTTTCATGTTGGACTTTTTTAATCGTAATGTATGAAATAGTTTTAAACAATATTTCAATCACCGGATTGTTGACACAATGCATATGGCCGTTACAATTTATAATCCCTCCATGAGTTGCAATTAGGATTTGTATATATATTAGCTTTTATTAAACATTGGCAGTTCCTGCATTACTTTATGGGAGCGAAACTTGGGTAATGACCAAAAAAACTGCAAAGTAGAATACAAAGCGCAGAAATGAACTTCCTTAGAAGTACAAAAGGCTGCACAAGATTGGGTCGGATAAGGAATGAAGATATAAGAACAGAGTTAAATATATATCCATGGGATGAGAAAATCAGAGAATATAGAGAGAAATGGTTTACACGCGTGGAAAGAATGACTGTATCAAGATTACCAAGAGCAGCATTCAACTACAAACCAAGAGGTTCAAGGAATGTAGGAAGGCCAGTGAAAAGATGGACAGAACAACTGTGATGTGGAACAGGCAATTTTCCTAGCCCATGAAGTGAAGAAGAAGAAGAAGATATATATTAGCTGAGATGAACAAACAGGTGAATGGAGAAGATTACATAACAATGAACTACATGGTTTTTATAGGAAGCCAGATATAATAAGAACAGTTAAGTCTCGTAGAGTGCGATGGGCAGGACATGTTGCGCATATGGGGAATGAAAGACGCGCATGGAAGCTTCTTGTAGGAAAACCAGAGGGAGAACGCCCAGTTGGTAGACCAAGAATGAGGTGGGAGAATAACTTTAACTATGATTTGAGGGAAATAGATTATACAGGGAATGATTGGAAAGCATTAGCTCAGGATAGGCCATGAACCTACTGTTTCGATAGTGCCAGTGAGTAGAGTATATATATATATATATATTATATATATATATATTAGCTAATTCCTCGCGTGCGTCGCTACGCCTAAATAAATGAAATGTCTTTTTATGTTTAGTTGAATAAGTAAGAAGAAAAATAAATATAAATTTGTATAGTAATTATTTTTAGATACCCCGGGCTAATTACCCGGCGTTGCCCGGGAATTTACTCATCCCGATCTTCTTGGCATAAATGAACAGGAAAACAAAAATGGTTATTGAAAGTTATCCGTAAAAGAATACCCGCCGTACGCTGCTACGCTTGCCCGGGAATCTAGTCATTCCGATCTTCTTGGCATCAATGAGCTGAAAGATAACAATGGTTATTATGAGTTATCTTCTCTGAAGATTTGTTTGAGTTATTCAATTCTGTGTAGATTAATTTGGTGTACATGTTATGATTTACGCAGCGTAAGCCATTTAAGCGTCCAAAAAGTTCAGAAAAACACGTTTTCACTACAAAGGATGATTTTAACCTTCCGTTGGGCGCATCTGATCTGAGAGGCACAGGTTGTCAATTTTGTTACATTCCACTGTCATCAGATGGTGTTGACGACTGGACATCTGAGTAGCTGTAAACAACCGCCCCACTCGGTTTGCTCTTGACCTTTACCACGGCAAGTTGTAAATATTTTGTTCAGAGAAGCTCATTGCGCCCGAAGTTGTGCATTTTAAAAATATTTGCAAAAAAATATAATTCTTTATTTAATTTATCTAGACTAAAAAATGTTATATTCTTGAATACTTTTGCTAAAAAGAAAGGCTAAATATTGATAATGTGAACTATTTTCAAGTCTATTTGAAATGAACCTAACTTGTTCTTACTTTTATATCAGTTGTTTGAGGCTTGTTACAAATTTGTTTAATCAATATTGAGTGGACGTCCTGGCCTTCTTCTTCCAGCAGGTTGATACATTAACATATGCTTGGTTATTCTGTGAACCTCCATTCGATGAACATGTTGCATCCATCTTGACTTATAATCAGAAATATTGTTTTAGCAAGATGACTTAATTGAAAATTTTAAAATAAATGACAAAGTTTTAAACACGATTTTATTCGCAGATGACCAGGCTATTTATAGGTCATCAGAAGATAATCTCCAGAGAGCTGCAAACCAATTAGAAAAAGTAGGCAAGGAATATAATTTAAACATTTCATGTACAAAAACAAAATCAATGGAATTTCGAGTAAAAAATCGTCTCAGATGCAAAATTGTGATAAATAATAGCATTGAACAAGTGAAATCCTTCAATTATTTGGATTTTAATATATCATACTGCCAAAAAGAAGATATAAATATAAAAATACAGATATTTCTAAGAATGTGTGGAACAATAAGAAGAACTGTAAAGAATAAAACAACTCAGGATACTCAACTGAAATTTTATAAAGTCATGGCCGTTCCTACTATTATCTATGGCAATGAAAATTGGACTTTGACTCGGTACAGATAGGAAAAAAATAGAGGCAGCGGAGATGAGATTTTCAAGGCCAACGGCAGGCTACACTCTTATGGACCAGAAAAGAAGTTCTGAGATAAGAGATCAATTAAATATGTTCAAATTGACGGATAAAATTGACAAACAAAGACAAAATTGGTACGAACATCTACTAAGAATGCCAGATGATAGACCATCTAAAATTATTTTCAACTACAGACCTACAGGATCTTGAAGTCAAGGAAGACCATTTTCTAGATGGAAATACCAAATCTCATGAAGTCGGAACGGGCCAGAGATCCTAAGCCTTGATGTTGATGATGAATATTGTTTTATAAAGGTTGTATGTGTAATTCTTCTAAGATGCCTTCATTTTTATGATCTAGTGTGGGATATCCAGCAGCCCTTCGAAGATGTCTCATTTCAGCATATCGTCTTCTTCTTATTCTTTATTTGTAGGATTTTTCATCCTGTTAGATAGATCATCGGTTGATTAATGTCTTTGACATCGTTCGATTCCTGATAGCCAATTTTGTCGGTCCATCCAATCTCCTGGTTGTAGATGTTTCTCCTTCATGTATAAACATATTCCCTGACTCCAGGAGGTTTTAGGTCATCCTCTGCCTCGTCTTCCCTCAGGTTTCCATTCCAAAACAGATTTTGGTAGTCGATCCTCTTCCATTCGCTGGACATGCCCGTACCATCTTAATTGCTGAGTTTTAATAGAATGTAAAATAGTGTTTTCAATCTTCATTTTCTCCCTTATAACTGAGTTCTTATTTTTTTCTCTTCTTGAAATTCTTGCTGCCCTTCGTATAAAATCCATTTCCGCTGCCAAAAGATACTTATTTATTTTTGTTGTTAATGGCCAAAGTTCTGTTCCATAACTTATGATGCTTTTAACAATTGTATGATATATATTCATTTTATTTTTATTACTTATATTTTTATCCCACAATATTCCATTGAGACAAGCAATTGCAAATTTTCCTTTATTATTTCTATTTCTTATTTCCTGTTCATAATTCCCATTTTTATTTATTTTAATTCCTAAATATGTGATCTCACTACAAGATTTTATTGATTCTCCAGTCTCCAAAATTAAATTTTGTTCTGGTTCACCAATTGATAAATAATTTGTTTTTTTTTTCATGTTCAAATTTAATCCCCATTTTTCATATTGTTCCATTAATTTTCTAGTCATATATTCTATATCTTCATAAACTTGTGCAATTAACAATTGATCATCTGCAAAATGTAAGTTATATAAAGTTTTGTTGTTTGAAATAGGAATTCCCATGCTTGAACATTTTCTCCTCCAATTCTTTAATATTTCATGTACATTTTAAAATATATATTCAAATAAAATATTTTAATAAAGGAAAAATAAAGAAAAATATATGCTGTTTACACATAGACGCTTGTCCTTTCTTATCATTGTATCGTTAAAGGGAATAGTGAAAGAAGGTGAATGTGGGTTCCGGACCACAGGTATATAAACATTAATAGCTGGCAGTCGTGACTCGCGAGCAGACGCAGCTAAAGGCCAATTAAATACCAACACTTGGATTGAGTCATGCTACAAAGTAGGTGCAATAATTACTTATCATTACATTTTCTTCCAATAACCGTCTCATAAAAACTCATTTCCATTATTTTCCTTGTCAGCAATAAAATGGAAGCGCAGCACGCATCAAGCAATACCTCTATAGACTGCATAATATTCAAAATGATGTTTTCTGGATCATTTATTGATTCAAGTGGCCGGACTGTAACTACGTGTTATTACCAAGTCTACTCCTGCCTTCCCAACTGCTTATATCGTCACTTTTCTACGTAAAACATCACATCTTGCTGATCACTTGAAGCCAATGTGATGCAGATGGTTTGTATTACCATCACCGTCCCCAGTCTGTGGCGTCAAGTGGCAACAGTCTTCCAATAAGAGTAATATTATTTTCTAGGCACTATCTCCTCTAATATTTAATTTTGTACTAGAGCATGCCATTAAATCTTTAGAGAATGAGGATGGCTTACAACTCAATGGTATTAATAAGTTGTTAGTTTATGCTGATGATGTAGTATTGTTGGCCGATAGCGAGGTGATACTAAAGGACAACACGCACACACTATTGAGTAACACTAAGAAATTAGGACTGGAAGTAAATATCAATAAAACTAAATATATGGTCACACATAGAAATCCATTAAATAATGGAAATGAACAGCTAATGACAAATGAGGGAAATTTTGAGGAAGTGGCTGAATTCAAATACCTAGGAACAATAATCACAAATAGGAATGAGATGCACAAAGAAATTAAACATAGGCTCAATTCTGGAAATGCATGCTATTATGCATTGCAGAGGCTCTTGATGTCCCAACTCCTTTCAAAAAACGTTAAACTGAAAATATATAAAACTATTATTCTACCAGTTATATTATATGGGTGCGAAACATGGACTCTTACTTTAAGAGAGGAAAGGAGATTACAAGTATTTGAGAATAAAGTACTTAGGAAAATTTTTGGATCAAAGAGAGATGAACAGACAGGTGAATGGAGAAGACTACTTAACAATGAACTACATGGTCTTTATAGGAAGCCAGATATAATAAGAACAGTTAAGTCTCGTAGACTGCGATGGGCAGGACATGTTGCACGTATGGGGAATGAAAGACTTGCATGGAAGCTTCTTGTAGGAAAGCCAGAGGGAAAACGCCCAGTTGGTAGACCAAGAATGAGGTGGGAGAATAACATTAACTATGATTTGAGGGAAGTAGATTATACAGGGAATGATTGAAAAGCATTAGCTCAGGATAGGGGTGTATGGAGAGCTTATGTCCGTGCGGCCATGAACCTACGGGTTCGATAGTGCCAGTGAGTAAGTAAGTAAGTAAGACATGAAAAAACTCTATAGTCGGAATTCTGCTGCAGCTACATTTCTTGGAGAATCTGGCATGTTTTTAAAGGCTTGCTTCCACTCTTTACCAGAAGTTCTTATTTCAATTTGAAGTTCACAGGCATTTAGAATAGAGTTGTGAACAAATATCTTTGCTGCATGGAAGTACATTGAATTATTGGTCAACTGTATAATTTGGGAACCTTTTTTTTATGAAAAATCTGCAGTCTCTTTCCTCTTCATTCCACAATGTCCAGGAATACACTGAAGAGAAGTTTGCTTGTTTATTTTAATTTTAAATATATGCACAGTCTTCTGCATTCTCCTATGTCTAAGAACTCTACGGTTGTTATTGAATGAATGACAGTTTTTTAATCAATGAATAGTACTTGGATTGTCAAAATTATTACGAAAATTATTCAACAGTTGTAATGCAACGTTGATCGCACTGACATCACCATCCAAAGCTTCTGCACAATAACACTGGCCAACATGATTTTTGTCTCATGAGTACCAATAGTTGTAGTTAATGCAGTTTTTATCGTGTTTTCAAATATGTATTCAGAATTTCTCCATCACCCAGAGTTTTTTATTTCAATTTCTATTAATGGATTTAAATAATAATAATAATAATAATAATAATAATGATTTATTTTAGCTGGCAGAGTTAAGGCCATAAGGCCTTCTCTTCCACTCAACCAGCGAATAGTAAAATTATACAAAAAATTACGTACATATTACAATTTTAAGATTTTAAAATACAGACTAAACAAAATACAATGATGATGGATCTAATACTAGCTAATGCTAACAAAAACATAGAATATAATAAAATTAAAATGATATAAAATAAAGTAAGTAGCTTCCTACATGATTATTAATAGAATGCTCTATATAGTTGTTATGTAGTTAATGTTTTCATTGTGTCGAACTTAAGATATCAGTTAATTTGGATTTAAATAATGATAGCGATTGACAGTCCCTGACATGACTGGGAAGTGAGTTCCATGCTCTAGCCATAGATATTGTGTAAGATTCAGAGTACAGACAGGTCCTGTGTTGTGGTATCAAAAGTAAAGAAGAGTCTTGTGATCTTGTTCCTAAATTGTGATGAGCCGATAAATGTTGAAAACGTGTTGTTAAATAAGTTGGTAAATATGTGTGCAGAATTTGGAATAGTAAGGTATGTGAATGTAAAGTTCTTCTGTCATTTAGGCGTAGCCATGATAAGGCCTGAAATGAAAGAGACACGTGGTCATAACGACGGAGATTGAATATAAATCGAATGCACGCATTATGAGCACGCTGTAGTCTGTCAGATAGATCAGTTGTAAGATTAGTCAGTAATATGTCGCAGTAGTCGAAGTGTGGCATTATAAGAGTCTGTACAAGTATTTGTTTTAATTTTGTAGGAAGGAAGTTTTTAAAACTATTTAGGGAGTGAAGAATTGAGAACACTTTCTTGCAGGTATTATTCACCTGGATTTTCCAGTCTAGGTGTTGGTCCATATAGATACCCAGATTTTTTACTACTGAGCTGTAGGGGATATTTTTGTCATTTAGGAGAATGGTAGGGATATTTTCGTAATTTATAATGCTTTGGATTCGCCGATGTCCTATAATTATGCACTGTGTCTTGTCAGTATTTAGATTAAGTCCATGTTTCTTCGACCATTGGGAAATTGAGTCTAGGTCACTATTTAATTTGTCTAGTGTGTCATGTACATCGTCAGGATGGGAGTGAATGTAAATTTGCAAATCGTCAGCGTATAGGTGATATCGACAATAGGTAAGTCTAGTGGATATATCGTTAACATAGATAGAGAACAGAAGTGGTCCTAACACTGAACCTTGTTGGACGCCACCCTTCAGTGATAGCCAGGATGAGGAAAGTTCTGCATTGGATACACATTGCTGGCGACCATGAAGATAGGATCCAAGCCAGTTAACAGCATTGTCCGAAAGATTCAGAGCGCGTAATTTTGCTATTAATATGTCAGTGTCAACAGTGTCGAAAGCTTTGCTGAAGTCCAAGAGTGTAAATATTGTCATGTGGCCACTGTCCATTGCTTCACGCGCATCTTCGGTAACTTTAAGAAGTGCGGTTGCCGTACTATGGCCTGTCCTAAAACCTGATTGGTATGGGTCGAGTATGTTATGAGTGTTAAGGTAATCAGTTAATTGTTCATGAACAATGCGCTCCAAGGCCTTAGATAGGACTGGGAGGATGCTCATTGGTCTAAAGTCGTTTGGTGTTACAGGTAATTTAATTTTAGGGATTGGTCTGACTATAGCTTTTTTCCAGAGTTCGGGGTAAGTTGAGGTCATAATTGAGGCATTGAATATATGGGTTACAGTTGGGAGTATGACATGGAGTATTTTCTTTAAAAAGTCGATACTTATATTGTCTATACCTTGTGTTTTAGTTCTAATGCGGTCCAGGGATAGTTTAACGTCGATTGGCATTATATAGGAAAAGAAGAATTTTTCTCTGGAAGGAGTAGGTGTGGATAGGAGCTCATCTATAGTTTGTTGTTTGGTCGTAGTGTTTATGTTAAGTGTGGCATATGATGTGAAATGTTGGTTTAGATCGTCCAGTGGTATGTTAATGCTCTCTCCTTTGGTTGTCGGCTGCCGTAGGCCCATTGATCTAATACGTTTCCACATATCACTTGCATTTGTGTTTGGATTAATGAGACTATGAGCATACCGCAACTTAGCGTTCCTAATGTTTTGATTCGTTTTGTTTCTTAATGTCTTATATTGTCTTAAGTTAGCGTCACTTTTGTCCCGTCTATATTTTCGAAAAGCAGCATCCCTCTCAGCCATCAGTAGTCGAATTTCGTGGGACATTCAGGGAGCTGGGGATTTAGTAATTCGTCTAGTCTTCAAGGGGGCATGTTTGTCGTAAAGTTCTAATATCATATTGTTAAATTTAAGCAATTTTTCGTCAATTGTGAATAGGGTCGAAATATCATGCCACGGCATGTCGATAGCGTCTGCAATTAGAGCTTGCTGGTTAATATTTTTTAAATTTCGATACGTTAATAATTTAGGACGAGTCCTAGGACACTGGAGAGAGTATTCGATATATATGACGTCATGGGCTGATATGCCGGGGGCAGATATTTGTCCGTAGTTTATAATTTTCTGTGAATTTGTCGTGGCTATGATGTCTATTAATGTATCAGTCGTCGATGTGTGATGAGTATTTTTAATAAACGTTTTTTCGTTCAATTGTCCATTGTAAAATAAAACCAAATGAGCTAACTCAAATGATTTCAGCTATGGAAAAGAGATATGAAGGCAAATGGAATCCTAATATTCTGGCCGATTATATCAAGAGGGATGCTCCACAGGCGAAATATAGCACAAAATCGTCATTTCTTACTTTCCAGGTGAGTCCGAATATTCGAATATTGTGTAGTTACGAATGTAGAAAATAATAAAGTGTTTGAAATTATAAAGGCCTGTCTCTCAGAAACCTTGCGTGATGAAGAAAACCCGATATCGTATTTGAATTCTGGATACTAAATACCATCAGAATCATATATTTTTCTTTCTCAGACAAAAAAAAAGTTTTTTTTTTTTTTTTTGCTCAGTGTCGCCAACCACATTTTAGGAGTATCTACTAATTCAATCCAAGAAATGTATTTGCTTTTGTAGGAGTTCCTGTTTGTAATGATTGTTCCTGGGTATTTGAATTCAGCCTCAAAATTTCCCTCATTTGTCACCGACTATCCATTTTTATTACATAATTTATATATATATAGTTTTATTGATATTTACTTCCAGTCTCAATTTGTTACTGTTACTCAACAGAGAGTGTTTTTCTTTTTTTTTTGTCTAATGCCATCAGGTTGTCTTTTATGGCATTCCTAGCTTTCTCCCCTAGCATTGACAGAATTGCAATCCATGTCTTAGATTGGGGCACCTGGAAGACGGAGTTACGTTACCCTGATGGTACGATGGGTGATAAATGATAATGAAGCGCAGGATAGTTCTTAACCTAAATTTAACCTAAATTCTAGACCATGGACAACCACAGGAATAATTCCCTTTAAGGAAAAAAAGTTATTGTTTGACTCAGGACCTCATGAACAGTAGTCAGGAACGCTGACCACTAGCCCATGAGGCTGCTCGTAGAGAGTAAGTGTTGTCCCATAGTATCTCCTCACTATGACATAATAACACACCATCAGCATAAACTAACAGCTTGTTAACACCAAAATAAGTTCTTCATTATCTAAAGACTTTATGGAATGTCCTACGTAAATTTGAATAGTAGAGGAGATAGTACATCTCCTTGATTTAACCATCTGCAAAAATATACATCAAATTTGACGTAAATATAAATGTTTACGCGACAGTGCGTTTAGTCGTACTTACAGCAATGTCGACTATGATTGAAAGTTCAACTTCCTACATTTTGGGGTTGCCAACCTAAATAACTATAGTATAATATTACATTTACATCCACGTGAGGGAAGTAAAACCACTGCCCTCTATGTATACAGAAAATATCCCAAAGGTGGTGTTAATATACATTATACGAAACAAATCACTGCATTTTAAATGAACTGAACTTTATTTGAAACAATATAAAACAATAAATACCTACTTCCGACAATGTTATCAATAACTGTTCTCAAGGCCTCCTGTTGTTTCAACTAATAAACATTGGCCACACTGTTGATGTTAGTCAATTGTTTATAATGAACGCAAATATTTCCAACAAAGATGTTATTATTTTACTATTACTTATTTTTAGAATGTCCACCGCTGTGGTCTCGAGGTAGCGTGCTGCCTTGTCACGCAGCGGGCCCGGGTTCGATCCCCGGTCGGGACAGTTTTCTGGGTGAGGTTTTTATCGGGGTTTTTCCTCACCTGTAAGACAAATGTCAGGAAAACTTTAAGGCCCAAACAGTGCCCGAAATCATATGGCCATCGCAATCATCATCATTCATATTCATCTTAGGTTACGTTTAGGATTAGGGACTCTCCTGGCGCACCACTATCATCATCATCACCCATCATATCATCGGGGCAACGTAACCCCGCCTTCCAGGCGCCGCAACCTCAGAAGTGGGTTACAAGTACGCCATGCCAGGAGAGAACACCGGGAATGTCGAAAGACAACCTGGGGCATTTGCAAAAAAAATATTTTAAAAACACCATCGCGCAAAAAATAATGTATAACGCACGTTTGTGAAGTGTTTTACATAATCTTCTAACGCACGTTTGTGAAGTGTTTTACATAATCTTCTAACGCACGTTTGTGAAGTGTTTTACATAATCTTCTAACGCACGTTTGTGAAGTGTTTTACATAATCTTCTAACGCACGTTTGTGAAGTGTTTTACATAATCTTCTAACGCACGTTTGTGAAGTGTTTTACATAATCTTCTAACGCACGTTTGTGAAGTGTTTTACATAATCTTCTAACGCACGTTTGTGAAGTGTTTTACATAATCTTCTAACGCACGTTTGTGAAGTGTTTTACATAATCTTCTAACGCACGTTTGTGAAGTGTTTTACATAATCTTCTAACGCACGTTTGTGAAGTGTTTTACATAATCTTCTAACGCACGTTTGTGAAGTGTTTTACATAATCTTCTAACGCACGTTTGTGAAGTGTTTTACATAATCTTCTAACGCACGTTTGTGAAGTGTTTTACATAATCTTCTAACGCACGTTTGTGAAGTGTTTTACATAATCTTCTAACGCACGTTTGTGAAGTGTTTTACATAATCTTCTAACGCACGTTTGTGAAGTGTTTTACATAATCTTCTAACGCACGTTTGTGAAGTGTTTTACATAATCTTCTAACGCACGTTTGTGAAGTGTTTTACATAATCTTCTAACGCACGTTTGTGAAGTGTTTTACATAATCTTCTAACGCACGTTTGTGAAGTGTTTACATAATCTTCTAACGCACGTTTGTGAAGTGTTTTACATAATCTTCTAACGCACGTTTGTGAAGTGTTTTACATAATCTTCTAACGCACGTTTGTGAAGTGTTTTACATAATCTTCTAACGCACGTTTGTGAAGTGTTTTACATAATCTTCTAACGCACGTTTGTGAAGTGTTTTACATAATCTTCTAACGCACGTTTGTGAAGTGTTTTACATAATCTTCTAACGCACGTTTGTGAAGTGTTTTACATAATCTTCTAACGCACGTTTGTGAAGTGTTTTACATAATCTTCTAACGCACGTTTGTGAAGTGTTTTACATAATCTTCTAACGCACGTTTGTGAAGTGTTTTACATAATCTTCGAAATTAGAAATCTCGCTATCACTCGGTTTTTAAGTAGTTTTCGTCGATTCTGTAAAATTCACTTCCCAACCTCGCATCGTTATATACTTTTATATTTCCAGTTTCGGGAAGTAAAATCATCTCAAGATATGAAATAACAGATTATCCTAGGTTGAGATACAGTGTGTTAAACAGAACGTTATGAAGCGATATGTTACACTCTCGAAGACAAAGGCCATAAAAATACCACATTGCATAACACATAGGCGCGTCCTCAATTCAAATTACTGTGATATAAACGTAACTATGGAATGCAATGTCTACAATTATCATATCACCTATATTCATCTCTCAAGGGCCTATTTCACGTTTATCTTTCCTCCTATTAACGTTCATATCCTTTTCTTTTTTAATGTAGGGCAACCTTTGGATTCTTAATTTGTTCTTCTGGTCGGTGTAACATCACCTATTTCTGCTATTAACTATTTTTTTATTATATACAACTTTCCTCATTAGAGGATTGCCTCAAGGACAAAGTGATACAGACAATTAATTTTTTGATTTTATGAAATGCCCCGCGCCGTAGCCGAGCGGTTAAGGTAGGAAGCCTTGGCGCAGAGCTACGGGACTTGCGCTGGTTCGAGTCTCCATGGGGGAAGAAATTTTCTCATGGTATTTCGGCCAGTATGGGACCGGTGCCCACCCAGCATCGTGAGGCAATTGGGTAGCTACAATAAGTAGCGGCTCCAGGTTGAGAAACCAGCTATAACGGATGGGGGACTCGACATGCTAACCACATGTCACCCCTACACTGGCTGTTGATCATCTACCTCTGTGATTGACACATGTGGATGTGAAGGGCCAGCAGCCGGCTGGTAAAAGGGCAACCGCTGAAAAGTGGAAAGACCCTCAATCGGAAATCGGAATTTATGAAATACATTTTCTAATACATTAAAAAAATTCAAATTGTAGGCCTAATTGAAGTATACATACTACAAAATAGAAATTTTGTAAAAATGGTTTCTTAAAATTGAAGTTGATCCTCTAATGGCAGCGATGGCAATTTTAGAAAGATACACCCTGTCCAAATCTAAGGAATTCCAAAATTTGACTAGGGATCCTGGTATAGTACCTCTTGCCCCGATCATCAATCCTGTGACAGTTATACTATCTAGTAAAGTAAAGTAATCCCACTACAGGCCTCGGGAGGCCCTTCGGGTAGTAGGAGGTTAAGGCTCCCACTTTTTCTGGACAATCGGCTAATAAAGGAATTATAAATCGTGGGTGTGAGACAAGGTTGCCGCCTCTCCCCAACACTCTTAACGAAGTAATATGTTGTTGGAACAAGACATATAAATATGTTGTTGGAACAAGACATATAAATATGTTGTTGGAACAAGACATATAAATATGTTGTTGGAACAAGACATATAAATTTGTTGTTGGAACAAGACATATAAATTTGTTGTTGGAACAAGACATATAAATTTGTTGTTGGAACAAGACATATAAATTTGTTGTTGGAACAAGACATATAAATTTGTTGTTGGAACAAGACATAAATTTGTTGTTGGAACAAGACATATAAATTTGTTGTTGGAACAAGACATAAATTTGTTGTTGGAACAAGACATATAAATTTGTTGTTGGAACAAGACATATAAATTTGTTGTTGGAACAAGACATATAAATTTGTTGTTGGAACAAGACATATAAATTTGTTGTTGGAACAAGACATATAAATTTGTTGTTGGAACAAGACATATAAATTTGTTGTTGGAACAAGACATATAAATTTGTTGTTGGAACAAGACATATAAATTTGGACTAAGAATATCATAAAATACAAAATTAAACACCTTATTGTTTGCAGATGACCAAATAATAATTGCAAATTCAGAAGATAATCTGCAGAAAGATCTGCATGAACTTAACAACATTACAGAAGAATATGGATTGAAGGTCCACCGCTGTCTCGAGTTAGTGTGTTGTCTGTGTCACGCAGCGGGCCCGGATTCGATTCCCAGTCGGGGCAGGCTCCTGGGTGAGATTTTTTCTCACCTGTAAGACAAATGTTAGGAAGCTTAGGGCCCAACGGTCCCCGAAAATCATCCGGCCATCATTATCATCACCATCCATCAATGGTGTGGAAAGCAACGGGAAGCTACCACACCTAGAATCCCCTAGTAAAGCTGCAAGCATAGCATGAAAATGCTATGAATGCAGTGAAAGGCCTGCACTCGGACAGAATTACTATGGATGGATATAAAAATAAGGGTTAAGTTTCGTAGACTGCAATGGTCCAGACACGTGACACGAATGAGGAATGAAAGATGAATTTGGAAACTCCTTGTAGGAAAACCAGAGGTAGGTCTAGCATGAGGTGTTTGAAATGACTTCTCCCTAACTCTATGCTTCTAAGTGCGATTGTGTTCTCGAACCACCGCATTTAAAAGGTATGCTGCTTGGATAATAATTATAACTAAAGTATTCTCGTTGATTACAATTTTAATAGAAGAATCTCTTATTTTCTATCTGCGGTCCTCCACCTTATTACAAGACACATTTATAGGCCCTAGGTTCACTGTAATTGGACTTCATTGTGTAGTGTAGTGTTTTGCATGAGGGATGATGATGAAGAGAAGGGAGAAGTCAAAACCGGTTATGGTACATAGCCTACCCTTATCAAAAAAACACCAAGGAGGCCGCCAGCATTTGTAGGTTTAGTATTAAGTCAAGGAGTTTTAGATTTACTTAAAAAAGGTAAAAATATAAACGGATTTCAATTATTTTTATTGCTAAAATCCTTGGAGAAAAAATCATTAGGAACAACAAAGAATAAGTATGAGAATAAAATTGGATGGATCTTAGTGAACTGGATTTCGGAATACACTATGAATTGGGTTCGGTTTGATGAGAATAGGCACCAGTAGAGAACCTTAGTAAACGCTGCATTGAACTTAGGATTCGATAAACCGTAAAGTTATTTAGTTTATAAACATTATTTTATTCAAAGCTCTAGGACGTCATTTCGACATTTCTGGTGTTCTCATCTGACATTGGCTTAATTGTAGCCCTCCTCTGAAGTTGCGGCGCCTAGAAGGCTGAGTTATGTTACCCTAATGATATGATGGGTGATAAAAAATAACACTGAGCAACAAAAAAGAAACTTTTTTTTGTCTCAGAAAGAAAAATATGTGATTCTGATAGTATTTTTTCTCCTGAATTCAAATATGTTATCAGTTTTCTCCATCACGCAAGGTTTCCGAGAGACAGGCATTTTTTTAATTTCAAACACTTTAATATTTTCTACATTCGTAACTACACAATATTCGAACATTCGGACTCACCTAGAAAGTAAGAAATTACGATTTTCTGCTACATTTCGCCTGTGGAGCATCCCTCTTGATGGTCCAACAATAATCGGCCAGCATATTAGGATTCCATTTGCCTTGATATCTCTTTTCCATAGCTGAAATTTCCTGATGAAAGTGTTCCCCGTTTTATTTTACAATGGACAAATTGACGAAAAAACGTTTATTAAAAAAGTGATTATTTTAATCCATTAATTGAAATCTAAATAAAAAATATGTGGGTGATGGAGAAATTCCGAATACATATTTGAAAACACGATAAAAAACTGTATTAAGTACAACTATTGGTACTCATGAGACAAAAATCATGTTGACCTGTGTAATCAAGCGCCAGGAGAGTTCTTAACCTAAACGTAGCCCAAATTCCAGACCATGGGCAACCACATGAATGATTCCTTTTAAGGAAAAATTCCTATGGTTTGACCGGGAATCAAACCCGGGACCTCATCAACAGTGGCCAGAAACAGTGACCACTAGCCAATGAAGCTAGTCGAGTCAGAAGCTGAGATACATTCGTTGTGCAAAATCTCATATACTAGTCATTCTCAACTAAAATGGCTTTCAGTACCAAATGGCATGTCGAAGATGGAACATGTTTCTGAAAGGCCTACATATATTTAACTACTTAACAAAGTATTTTAATAGAAATTTTAGTTGAGGACGACTGATCTATTAGGTATTTATTTTAAGATTTTATTACATAACCTCAACTGAGATTTACAAAGAATTTCAGAAGTATTGATTCTTTATGCATATAGAAAGATAGAAACTAGTGTACATATGAAGTCATGTCCTAGTTAACGAGAGACTGCTGTGATTTATCAGGCCTGTAGATTGCCTCGAGGGGAAGTCCCGAACCTTGAAGCTACTTTAAGCTGTTGTGTAACTCGTGTCACATGTCTGTTCAGCGCGTGTGGATTTAATATCTCACTCCAACATCCCGTTTCACATAAATCTGTCAATTCGGACAGGATCTTAAATTATTCCACATTATAACTATATTAGTATTTAATAAGAGTAAATAAATTATTCGAATTTTCAATAAATTCGTGTAGTTATACACGTATGTCAATTAAATTAAAATAATATCAGAATTATTGTACTTATAATTTGTTTCATCGTGATCGAATAAAATTTTAAAGAACCATTATTCATTTCTTCATAAATTTATTCACATAAATAACTTATTCCGCTTTCAAAATATACGTTTATAGTTCATTATGTAATATAAATACATTATGTAATGGAAATGGACTGCCAAGACAAATGAGGGAAATTTTGAAGAACTGACTGATTCAAATGCCTAGGAACAATAATTACAAATAAGAATGACGTGCAGAAAGGAATAAACATAGGCTCAATTCTGGAAATGCGTGCAATTATGCATTACAGAGACTCTTGTCGTCCCAACTCCTTTCAAAAAACGTTAAACTGAAAATATATAAAACTATTATTATCCTAGTTACATTATATGGATGCGAAACATGGACTCTTACTTTACGGGAGGAGAAAAGATTACGAGTATTTGAGAATAAAATTATTACAAAAATGTTGGATCAAAGAGAGATGAACAGACAGACGAATGGAGAAGACTACAATTAAATGGGTCACATAATAATTATAATAAACCAGTTATAATAAGAACAGTTAAGTCTCATAGACTGCAATGGACAGAACGCGTGCACGAATGGGGAATGAAAGAGGAGCAAGGAAACTCCATGTAGGAAAACCATAGGAGAGCGCTCAGTAGGTAGACCAAGAATGAGGTGGAAGAATATCATTAACTATGATTTAAGGGAAGTATATTATATTGGAAATGATTAGAAAACATTTTGTTCAGAATAGGTATGTATGGAGAATTTATGTCTGCTTCGCCATGAACCTACGAGTTCAACAGTGCCAGTGAGTTATTATTATTACTATTATTATTATTATTATCATTATTATTATCGTTATCATTATTATCATTATTATTATCATTATTATTATCATTATCATTATTATTATCATTATTATTATCATTATTATTATCATTATTATTATTATTATCATTATCATTATCATTATTATTATTATTATTATTATTATTATTATTATTATTATTATTATTATTATTATTATTATTATTATTATTATTATTATTATTATTATTATTATTATTATTATTATTATATTATTATTATTATTATTATTATTATATTATTACAAGTCCTTTATATCACACGCCTGTATTACTATACATGGCATATTGAGGAGTGTACAACAATAATAGTTGAAGAAAACCAGCTGAATTGTCAAAAATCAAGCATCTTTGAGTTTATAGCCGTCAGGTGCAAAACTATAGAGTTTAATAATGCATTATAATGCTGCATATTATGTAATAAAGCTTCAAGTTAATGTTTTCCCACTAGCCAACTTCCTTGAACATCTCTTAAAGTGTTTCATCAGAGCTTTTTCCCTCACTCTGTATATAAATGACACAAACTCGTAACACATGTACCGAATTGTAGATAAAATATATATATATATATAACATGAAAAGAAAAATACATGGCTGAGTCGGGATTTGAACCCAAGATATATAACATTATACGTTAGCGCTGCAACCAACTGGGCTACTCAGGAATCCTAACACAAACATTTTTTTTTCTTTTTATATATATTCATCCATAGTAATTCTGTCCGAAGGCAGGTTCTTCACTGCAATCATAGCATTTTCATTATATGCTTGCAGCTTTACTAGGGAATTGTAGGTGTGGTAGCTTCCCGTTGCTTTCCACACCGGTGAAGGATGATGATAATGATGATGACGATAATGATAAGAATGATGATGATGGCCATATGATTTCGGGGACCGTTTGGGCCTTAACGTTTTCCTGAAATTTGTCTTACAGGTGAGGAAAAACCCCGATTAAAACCTCAACCAGAAAACTGCCCCGACCGGGGATCGAATCCGGGCCCGCTGCGTGACAAGGCACTTGTCATGGAATGTGGAAAAATATAAAATGAGTATAGAATTGTTATCTAGTGATGATGTGATCATATGTGTACTGTAAATTGGTACAATGTACCTTAGGTACTTTTTTATAGCTTCTCTCATGTGCTATAAACATGAAAGTAGCTAAGTAATGCTAACTCGGATTTGAAGTATTTTACAACTCTGTTAATGTCTCTGAAGGACGAACAATACGACACAATAACAAAAAATATGCACTCACTAAAAACAAAACAAACAAAATTCTTCAGAGTAATAAAAAATAAAAGTGCTATAAAACAAATACAAATTTAAAATTATGAGCAGTATCATATGCGGGGATTTACATCCCATAATGCACTTGAAGAGCTCCCTCAAAAAAGGATGTAACTAACAATTTCAATTCTAGGAAGATAACACTGGTCAACATGATTCTTGTCTCATGAGTACCAATACATACTTAAAATTTTTTTATCGTGTTTTCAAATATGTATTCGGAATTTCTCCATCGCCCACAGTTTTTTATTTCAATTTCAATTAATGGATTTAAATAATTATTTATAATAAACGTTTTTTTCGTCCATTTGTCCATTGTAAAATAAAACCAAACGAGCTAACTCAGGAGATTTCAGCTATGGAAAAGAGATATCAAGGTAAATGGAATCCTAATATGCTGGCCGATTATTGTTGGACCACCAAGAGGGATGCTCCACAGGCGAAATATAGCAGAAAATCGTAATTTCTTACTTTCTAGGTGAGTTCGAATGTTCAAATATTGTGTAGTAACGAATGTAGAAAATATTAAAGTGTTTGAAATTATAAATGCCTATCTCTTGGAAACCTTTCGTGGTGGAGAAAAACCGATATCAAATTTGAATTCAGGAGAAAAAATACTATCAGAATCACATATGTTTCTTCCTGAGACAAAAAAAAAGTATCTTTTTTGTTGCTCAGTGCAACATTTTAAATATATTTCCCCAGTTTTTAGTAGTTGGCGTGCTATTAATGACGTGGCACTGGTTTAGCTTCACTATATGAAGATGTTGCAGGTAAAAGAATTTCACACGGAACTTCTGTTGGTTACAATCTATTCGAGAAGTTCTTCAGTTATGTTTTTTTCTGTAAACTAGTTAATACCCGGGATGCACTGCTACGCCTAAATAAATGAAACATTAAGAGTTTATTAAATGATATGGCATACACTGCGACGAATCAAACATGGCGGTTGTTAGTCAATGTTTAATTTTGTATTTCAGGTAAACCCCCACTTTTAACTGTCAGATTTCGCTGATTTTTGGATAATACCTACTTCGGTTAATTCTAATAGGATATACTGACTTCCGTTGTGAAACATGGAAAATTATGACCGCTAGTGCGAATTTAATGTATATATGTATATATATATTACATAAGAAAAATAAATTTTCGGACTGGACTTGAACCCGGATCTCTGGATTGATACCCCAGTGCGCTACCGAATACGCTACCGAGCAAGTCTAGTACAAACATTAATTTCTCTTATATATATATATATATATATATATATATATATATATATATATATATACACTCTCTTATTATTACGAGATATAGCGGGAACTCGGTCTCCAGTGCCACCTAGTAATTCCTGTAACAAGTAAGCAAATTAGAGAGAATATTTTTACTTTTTTTACTTTATAGCAGTGACGCTTTATCGATGTTATAATTAAATATATATATATATATATATATTATACATGAGATTGAAGAAATCCGACTAAGATGGTATGGGTTTATATTTTAAAAAAGGGACACACAAACAAACAAGGAAGTATTGAAATGGATACCTCCTAGGAAGAGAATCGTGGTAGACCAAAGCCAGCGTGGATAAAGGGAATTTAAGACAACATGAAGAAGAGAAATATGACAATAGCAGACACTCAAGACTGGGAAGTGTGGAAAAATAAAATTGTATATTTTGGTTGAGGATACCAGTGTATATAACAGAAATAATCTGAAATAAATAAAAAAATATATATAACTAATATTATTTAATAAGGGATGTGATCTAATGATTACATCGTGACTTCGCGTAACGGGTAAAAGGTACATTCCCGGTCTGATTGATTTTCCTAATATTTTTTAGCGTTTTCCCATTTGAAGGGTATAGGAAATTATTCAGGTAACTCATTTTTAGTTAAGTGATATTATATTCTCCATGGAAAGCACTATCATATACATTTAATTGTAATATTATTGTGTTTTCTTTATGTAATTGTAGTGTTAATGTTTTTTAGTGAATAATGCTATTGTGTTATTATTCAATTGTAATATTATTGTGTTTTCTTTATGTAATTGTAATGTTATTGCTCTTTTTGTTGTTTATTTTTCTTTACACTAGTACCAATTATTACTTTATTGTAACGGACTGTCAACAGCACGTTTGGCTTACTGCCCGTGCGACCCATATTTGTAAATAATATTGTAAAATAATATTGTAAATATCTTACTTTTGTCTAATAAAGCCCTACTACTACTACTACTACTACAAGTGTGAATCAGTGAAAGATTCACTTTAGTTATGGATTTATTTCCCTTCAAAGTTAGGCCTACAAATAAAAAAGTAGTCTACATTTAAAATACGTTTTCTAGTTTCGAAGGAAAAAGTGACTTAACTATTTTCCCCCCTGTTCCTTCATTTGTAAGGCGGGTAAGAGGCAATTCTGACCAAAATATCCCGAAAAATCACCGAACGTATAATTATCATCAATCAAAATCACACTATTATGGTCCCTGGTGAAAGAGTGGCTCCCATACAGATCACAGTTCCCTAAACATCGGCGGTCTTATAATTATGATCAATTATATCCATATGATATCGCCGTTCCTGGTGGACTAGTACAAGGCAGCAAGAAAATCAAGAAAGAAGAAAATTTGGAATCTGAAAATTAGAGAAATAATGAATGTTAAACATAGTATTAAGGAAGTGATAGAAGAACGAACATTGAAAATGGTGTGGACATCTGAAGAGGATGGAGGGTAATAGAATCCCAAGAATGGTGGTGGAATGAAATGCTGAAGGCAGGAGGAGAAGAGGACACCCAGGGAACAGTGGATGGATGAATTAAGAAGAAACATGATCAGCAGAGACCAAAAGAACAAGATGCTGAGGATAGATATCTGTGGCGGAGCAAAACACATGTGGGCTCAAGAAATATTATTATTATTATTATTATTATTATTATTATTATTATTATTATTATCATTATTATTATTATTAAGTAACTAGCAAACTCACTGGCACTATCGAACCCGTATGTTCATGGCCGCGCGGATATAAGCTCTCCATACATCCCTATCCTGAGCTAATTTCAATCGTTCCCTGTGTAATCTACTTCCCTCAAATCATGGTTAATTTTATTCTCCCATCTCATTCTTGGTCTACCAATTGGGCGTTTTCCATGTGGTTTTCATACAAGAAACTTCCATGCAAGTCTTTCATTCACCATTCGTGCCACATGTCCTGCCCATCGCAGTCTACGAGACTTAACTGTTCTTATTATATCTGGCTTCCTATAAAGATCTTGTAGTTCACTGTTATGTAGTCTTCTCCATTCACCTGTCTGTTCATCTCTCTTTGGTCATAAAATGCTCCTAAAAACTTTATTCTCAAATACTTGTAATCTCCTTTCACTCCCTTAAAAGTAAGAGCCCATGTTTCGCACCCATATAATATAACTGGTAGAATAATAATTTTATATATTTTCAGTTTAACGTTTTTGAAAAGAGTCCCTGTAATGCATACTAGCACGCATTTCGAGAATTGAGCCTATTTTTAATTTCTTTATTATTATTATTATTATTATTATTATTATTATTATTATTATTATTATTATTATTATTATTATTATTATTATCGGCCGCGGTGGCCTAGTGGTTATGCTCCTTGCTCTGGTCCCGAGGGTCGCGGGTTCAAACCTGGCCGGGGTCGATGGATTTTTTTAGGAAGGAAAAATCCAAGGAGCAAGTCCTCCGGGAGGGACTTTAAGCCGTGGGTCCCGAGTCTAAAGATTTTCAGGCTCGTAAAAGATCCTTAAGCCTGAATGAAAAGGCCTCTAAGCAAAATTTACCGAATTTTCCCGTCCTAGTACTACGTTGGTTTCGTAGATGTCAGTATGAGGCGGAACGCTGACCACGGACCACTCAAATGACATCTGTACGAAAACAAGTGTACCTTAATTAGTATGGTTCAATTTCTTTCCTGTATGGGAAGAGCGCATAATCTCTGTTAAGGGAAACATGGGCTTACAAGAAGAACAATTATTATATTTCCTCCAGTTGTTAGTTTACTATATTCTGCCGGAGGGATATTTTAGAATCATTCATTCAAATAAAATTCCGTTTATAAATTGGATACGATGTATTAGCTGAAAAACGACTGTTCGTTAGCAGGTTTTATTTTGATTCCAGATTAAATATCAACCGCAGGTTATGAATCATTCCGCCATTTTAATGAAAATGAGCGGCTGGGAGTCGACAACTGGAATATTAACGTCTATCACTTGGACTGAACATAAAACCAGTCGCTTTTCTAAAACTGATATAAAAACATTAGCAAACCACTCGCCTATAAAACGTTATTAAATGTATACACATTAACGCGCCAATTAACTTAACTGGTTATATTTCAATATTAACAGAATCAAATTGATACAAATCTCGTTTCACCAGCAAACTTAATGTTTGACCGCCATGACACTTATGACACAATTATACCGTATTTAAACGTTTACATTATAATGAGGTATACATTATACACGGGGCACGCCGTAGCGTAGTGATTAAGGCACTGGGCTACAAGCCGGAGGGTCGAGGGTTCAAGTCCCGTTGGGGTCAGGATTTTTAAACTGACCCAAACCCTCTGGCGGCACTATGGCCCTGGGGTCGACTCAGCCTCTAACGGAAATGAGTACCAGACGCTTGTTCTGGGGGTAAAGGCGGCCGTCACGCAGAGCTGACAACCCGGCTGACATAAAGTGCCGATTGTCTAGAAAAAGTGGGAGCCTTAACCTCCTACTACCCCAAGGGTCTCCTGACCTGTTGTGGGATCACTTTACTTTACTTTTATACATTATACACACACACACACACACACACATATATATATATATATATATATATATATAAAGTTATATATACAGGGTGTTTCATAAAGGATGGCGCAAACTTAAATGGTTGAAAGTACACGATAATAGAAGCAACAGTGTCCCAATAAACATGGGTCCCCAAACGAGCCGTTTGCGAGATAATTACGAATGTATGGTTACAAGCCGCCACTGACGTCATTGTTTGCAACAACGTAAAGTAAAGTGATCCCACGACAGGCCCGGAGGCCCTTGGGGTAGTAGGAGGTTAAGGCTCCCACTTTTCTAGACAATCGGCACTTTATGTCAGCCGGGTTCTCAGCCCTGCGTGACGGCCGCCTTTACCCCCAGAACAAGCGTCTGGTACTCATTTCCGTTAGAGGCTGAGTCGACCCCAGGGCCATAGTGCCGCCAGAGGGTCTGGGTCACTTTAAAAATCCTGACCCCAACGGGACTTGAACCCTCGACCCCCCGGCTTGTAGCTCAGTGCCTTAACCACTACGCTACGGCGATCGTACTAGGTGATTATCTTATTGGGCCACACATTCTTAATGGACGGAGGTACCTTAGGTTTCTACGGCGTCATCTTCCAGGATTGCTTGAGGATGTTTCCCTTCAGCAACGTCGGAGTTTGTGGTACTTGCATGATGGAGCTTCGGTACATTTTGCTGCTGCTGCTGCTGTGAGACGGTATCTAACGCGCAGATACGGCAAAAGATGGATAGGTCGAGGCGGATCTCTACCTTGGCCTCCAAGATCACCTGATCTAAATCCTTTGGATTTTTATGTCTAGGGTCACCTCAAAAGCGAAGTGTACAGCACACCCGTTAACACGATTGAAGAACTGGAGCAGAGAGTTGTACATGCTTGTCAAAAATTCATAAATGATCCAGGGGTTTTCGAAAGAATTCGACATTCATTGCAGAGACGAGCTCAGTATTGCATCCAGATGCAAGGAAGACACTTTAACAGGTAACCCATAAGTGAAGTAAACTGTGAAATGTGAACTAAATGAGATGAAAAATTAATAGTAAAGTCTAAATTCAAATAAATTTCTACAATCTTACATTCGTAAATATCTCGCAAACGGCTCGTTTGCGGACCCATGTTTATTGGGACATTGTTGCTTCTATTATCGTGTACTTTCAACCATTTAAGTTTGCGCCATCCTTTATGAAAAACCCTGTATATAGAGTGTTTAAAAAAACCGACAACGGAAGTGAGGTAGTATATTGAGATATGTTGATAATTTTCTAATAAGTTACCAATGTCCCTCAGGAGTCCCCATCTAGGGGTAATTAGGTAGGCCACCCTGCATGCATAATTGTTGTCATAAATAAATAATGAATGAATGAATGAATGAATGAATGGAATGTATTGTTTTTTTTTCAAAAGAAAGAAGATACATAAATGTATTTACATTGCGCACGGGCCTGCTTGCCCGTACGTGCATTATTTTTTCATGAACAGAAGAAAATAAGAGAAATTATGAGTGTACAAGAGGAGCCGGACATCATAGACATTATAGAAAAGAAAATATTACAGTGGTATAGCCATGTCAAAAGAATGCCACAGCAAAGATTGCCTAAAATTGTTATGGAATGGATCCCAATAGAAAGGAGGAAGAGAGGAAGACCGAAGAAAACTTAGATAGAAGGGGTACAAGCAGCTATGAATATCAGAGGATTGGAGGAAGATCAATGGATGGACAGAGAGGAATGGCGTTTGGTTTCCGAAAGATGGCGGCAGCTGCCATGATACCGGATGATGATGATGATGATGATAAAAAACAAAAGTAATCATAATACATAAACAAGTCCCTACATGGCTAAACACGTGTATCAGAATAATGAATACATATAAATAAAATCTATGTCTACACAGTAATACACATCTACACTCATCCATGAAAAGACCATGTGTGTAGATATAACAAAGTCTCATTCTGTATATTAATGATTTTAAAAAAAGTGCTACAAAACAAATTAGGAAAGGAGAGAAAGAGAGAGGGGGGAGGGAGACACACACACATATATATACACACACCCCCATACACATACACACAATAGTCACAACACATGGCAAAACAAGATCCTACCTTCACAGATCTCGCATAATAGACAATCCAACATGCACATGCAATAGAGCAGAACAAAACATAAACCGCTTAATATATGAATGCTAAGATGTAAAAACAACACAGAATGGAATTGATAAATGCTATAAAAAGTAAAGGAAACACTTGGCCACCCACAAAATAATATTAAGAATAACAAATATTTTTATTTGTTTTGTTTTAAATATTATATAATCGTAAAATTAGTTTTCTATATCTCATTATTTTCCTTTGTTTTTTATATACACTAGACAGGGACAATTTTAATATGTCTTGCTTGTATACATTTTATTATTAGTTTTAGTCTTAATTTTAACTAATATTAACTGGTTGTATTATAGATCGTAATATATTAGATATTATCTTTTGATCAAATTTTTACTTAGTGTTTAATATTAGAGTTAATTAAGATTGTTATATTCTGATGTAATATATGTTTGTCCTGGTGAGTGGAAGAGAAGGCCACATGGCCTTAACTCCACCAGGCTAAATAAATAAATCTAAAATAAAAAATCAACAACCAGTATCTAAGCATCTACTAGAATTTAATAAGTTTATTCAGACATTAAAAATACGTAACATATTATAAAAAAATGAGTATGATTAGATTTAGAAATACGTAAACTAAGTAAAAATGTTAATTATATAATTATAGAGAATAGTAATTCAGTTAAGATATAGTAATAATTTACATGTAAAATGTATATTGTATTGTATTGTAAGCCTATGTTTTCCTTTTACAGAGATTTAGGCGCTCTCCCCCTACAGGGAAGAATTTGAACCATACTAATTTAGTTGTACATCCTTTTACTTGTCTTAGGAACCTCATCTCCGCCGTCTGTATTCTATCCTTCTGTCTTTTCACTGGAGCCCAAGTTTCACATCCATAGAATATTGTGGGAACCGCCATAACATTATACATTTTTATCTTGGTTTCTTTTCTAATTTTATTTTGTATGTACAAGACTTGATAGAATAAGAAATGAGGATATAAGAGAAGAATTGAAAGTACAGCCTTTATTGGATAAAGTCACGAATTACAGACAGAAATGGATTGATCACATGGATGCAATGAGTAAGGAGAGATATCCATTGTTAGCAAGAAATTATCAAGCAAGAGGAAGACGTGATGTTGGAAGACCTAGAAGACGTTGGGCTGATGCATTATGAAGTCGGAACGGGCAATTGCCTAACCCTGGAGCGGTGATGATGATGATGAAGAAGAAATACAGGAACTTCCTAATGACTGGCATTGGTGTCATCTTATGTTGTATTCAGTCTTATTTCCCATAAAATGCGATGTTACCTAAGAACAATATTTGTATCGTACACAAATCAGTCATGAGGTGGTTACAAGTATCGCCAAGGTTCCCCCAATAGACTGAGGAGTATCTTATACAAGTTTGTTTACAGTACAACTGGAACTCAGGGTTGAGTTCTAAACCCCTACATAATACCTACCCATACACCTGTCAACATCAAATTGGTTATGTTTAACCCCGAAATTAAGTCTCATGTAATAAAAGTAAAAGAAACCACATAAATTTTAAGTAAACGATTTCAATTAAAAATTAGATATATATTTATTCATTAGATTCGGTAAATATGAAAGCTATTTAGTGGCCGATAGCGAGATGATACTAAGGGCCAACACGCACACTCTATTGAGTAACATTAAGAAATTGGGACTGGAAGTAAACATCAATAAAACTAAATATATGTCCACACGTATAAATATATTATTTAATGGAAACGGGCAGCTAATGAGAAATGAGAGAAATTTTGAAGAAGTGGCAGAATTCAAACACATAGGGAAAATAATTACGAATAGGAACTAGATACAGAAAAAATTCAAACATAGGCTCATTCTGGAAATACAAGCTATTCAAATATAGGGACGCTTGTCCCAACTCCTTTCAAGAAAGTTGAACTGAAAATATATAAAACTATTATTCTACGAGTTATATTATATGGATGTGAAACATGGACACTTATTTTAAGAATGGAAAGGATATACGAGTATTTGAGAATAAAGTTCTTAGGATTTTTTTTGACAAATAGACATGAACAGACAAGTAAATGGAGAAGACTACATAACAGCAAGCTACATGGTTCTTATAAGAAACCAGATGTAATAAGAACAATTAAATCTCGTAAACTACGATGGGCAGGACATGTCGCACGAATGGACAATGAAACAGGTGAATGGAAGCGTCTTGTAGGAAAGCCAGAGGGAAAACGCCCAGTTGGTAGACCAAGATTGAGGTGGGAGAATAACATTAACAATGATTTTAAGGGAAGTAGATTATGCAGGGGATGATTCGAAAACATTAGCTAACGATAGGGATGTATGGAGAGCTTATGTCCACGTAGCCATAAACCTACGGGTGAGTGAGTGAGTGAGTGAGTTAGTGAGTGAGTGAGTGAGTGAGTGAGTGAGTGAGTGAGTGAGTGAGTGAGTGAGTGAGTGAGTGAGTGAGTGAGTGAGTGAGTGAGTGAGTGAGTGAGTGAGTGAGTGAGTGAGTGAGTGAGTGAGTGAGTGAGTGAGTGAGTGAGTGAGTGAGTGAGTGAGTGAGTGAGTGAGTGAGTGAGTGAGTGAGTTAGTGAGTTAGTGAGTGAGTGAGTGAGTGAGTGAGTGAGTGAGTGAGTTAGTGAGTTAGTGAGTTAGTGAGTGAGTGAGTGAGTCGGTTAGTCGGTTAGAAGGTTAGAAAGTTAGTTGGTTAGTTGGTTAGTCGGTTAGTCGGTTTGTCGGTTTGTCGGTTGGTCGGTTGGTCGGTTGGTCGGTTGGTCGGTTGGTCAGTTAGTTAGTTAGTTAGTTAGTTAGTTAGTTAGTTAGTTAGTTAGTTAGTTAGTTAGTTAGTTAGTTAGTTAGTTAGTTAGTTAGTTAGTTAGTTAGTTAGTTAGTTAGTTAGTTAGTTAGTTAGTTAGTTAGTAACAAATAAATCGTGTCAATTTTAAGTAAACGACTTGAAATAAAGTATAAAAAATATTAATTAATTCAGTAATTATGAATGTTTGGTGGAACGAAACCCTTTAGCCCCCCTTGCATGTAATAGCAGATATTATATATTAATATTAAATACATGTTTTCCAGCATAACAAAAAAGAAGCAGAATTAATTTGAATCTTAGTGTTTCTTTGTTTCATTTTTCATTTGTTTTTCAAGTTGTGCATTATTATAAGAATGGACATTGTAATCCAATTCAAAACACGTAACAGTTGAATGTTTTTAACGTTAAATAGTTATTGTGTACGTTACAAAGCAGAACATGCAGTTTTCAGAGATGAGCAAAAAGTGGGTTTTCAATCGCCTTAATAGACCTACGTGGTATAAAAGAAATCTCATCCTACATCTTGTTTTATTTCATTTATTTCTAGATGATGAATGCTTGATGGTTGTACCATACAAAACTACTCGCTTTAATTTTAAATTAAAGCAAAAATGGACAAATTACTTTTGTAGAATGTGATTTGCAACCTCAGGGAATACCGTATGTATATGGTTTCCACAGAAAACCCAAGATACCTTTCTTAATCATACTTATATCCGCGAAAATCTACAATATCTATTCTATTCTATAGTAATTCTGCCCGAGGGCAGGTATTTCACTGCAATCATAGCATTTTCATGCTATGCTTTGCAGCTTTACTAGGGAATTGTAGGTGTGGTAACTTCCCTTTGCCTTCCACACAGGTGAAGGATGATGATAATGATAAGGATGATGATGATGGCCGGATGATTTTCGGGGACCGTTGGGCCCTAAGCTTCCTGACATTTGTCTTACAGGTGAAGAAAAACCCCGAAAAAAAACCTCACCCAGGAGCCTGTCCCGACCGGAGATCGAACCCGGGCAAGGCAGCACGCTACCTCGAGACGACACCGGTGGACATGTACAATATATATATATATATATGGTATGATAAGAAAAATAAATGCCTGGACGGGATTCGAACCCGGAACTGAGTCTGTAGCTCAGCGTGATATCCATTACACCACCAGGCGAATCTAATTGAAACACTTATTTTTCTTATATATGTATTATATTCTCCATCATTACTAGATGTCGCGAGAACTCGGTCTTCACTGCCATCTAGTAGCTGACTATAAGAAATAAGCAAATTAAAGAGAATGTTTTTTTTTTAATCCGTCCGGCATTTCATTATTCGGTTTTTTAGCACTGTACATTTTTTTCGGACGAACTGGAACTGGTCTGATTCTTCAACCCCAATTTGGAGGACAAGAAAAATGATTGGACGATGGAGATTGGAATGACAGAAAGATGTGGAAGAGAATGACGGTAGATTAATTGGGCTCAGGAAATTTGGAGATTTTTTATAGTGGTCTTGTAAAACACTCCCACATTACTCATTGATTTCTTCATTTCCGTTTTTTTTGGGGGGGGGGTTTCTCTTCATTTTACCATTTCCTTGCATCCATTCATTCATTTTTTTTTCTTGTGCTTTAAAATCTCATAAACTTGGTTTTTTTCCACATTTAAATTTAGTTATTATTTCGCGTACTGTGAGTTTGTTTTTCTTTGTCTTCAATCACTTTCACTTTTTCGTTTAATGACAATGATACATACGATTTAGTCATCTTTATTCCGTAAATTCAGAACGCTACCTGTGAAAGATACGTACACAGCCGGTCTCAGATCTTAAACTATTTTAAGATTTTACAGTGCACTGGTTATTTGTAAGAATGTCACACACAAATATTTGTTAATCGAACCTGTATTTCGCAAAACGGGTGTGCAGTGGGACCGAAAGAAAATTTCAGATACAGGTAGAAACTTTACTTCACCCGGCGCGGCGGCAGGAATCATCACTTATTGTAATTTCGCCTGACAGGAATTCAATGAAGTGGAAACTAATCTAACTTTCCGCCTTATAAACATGTTTTCTTGAATTGTGTAGAAATATCCTTCCGTTTCCGCGTTGGACAGATTCTGTATTACACAAATTAAAAACACGTAAAATTACTATTATTTCACCGGGACCAATACGTTCGTTCACATTGGACAGATTTCTGCATTATTCACGTTCCGGATTCAACAACTTTACTGTTCTTAGAAGCAAAATGACCCATTCTTCCCTCCGACAGAATTTTGAAATCAACAAAAAATGTATGGAGCAAAAAGAGATGAGCAGGTGAATGGAGAAGACTTCATAACAGTGAACTACATGGTCTTTATACGAAGCCAAATATAATAAGAACGGTTAAGTCTCGTAGACTGCGATGGGCAGGACATGTAGCACGAATGGAGAACGAAAGAGGGATATTGAACTCCTTGTAGGAAAACCAGAGGGAAAACGTCCAGTAAGCAGCCCGGGAATGAGAATAACATTAAACATGATTTCAAGGATGTAGATTATACAGGGGATGTTCAAAAAATTTTAGCATAGGATAGTGATGTATGGAGAACTTATGTCCGAGCGGTCATGAACTACCGATAGTGCCAGTGAGTTAGTTAGTTTGCTGGAATATCTCCTTATTTCTAAATAAAATACTTACTTACTCACTGGCGCTATCGAACCCGTAGGTTCATGGCCGCGCGGACATAAGTTCTCCATACATCCCTGTCCTGAGCTAATGATTTCCAATCATTCCCTGTATAATCTACTTCCATCAAATCATAGTTAATGTTATTCTCCCACCTCATTATTGGTCTACCAACTGGGCGTTTTCCCTCTGGCTTTCCTACAAGAAGCTTCCATCTACGTCTTTCATTCCCCATACGTGCAACATGTCCTGCCCATCGCAGTCTACGAGACTTAACTGTTCTTATTATATCTGGCTTCCTATAAAGACCATGGAGTTCACTGTTATTTACTCTTCTCCATTCGCCTTCTTTTCATCTTTCTTTGGTCCAAAAACTTTCCTGAGTACTTTATTCTCAAATACTCTTACTCTTCTTTCCTGCCTTAAATTAAGAGTCCATGTTTCGCTCCCATATAATATAACTGATAGAATAATAGTTTTATATATTTACAGTTTAACGTTTTTTGAAAAGAGTTGGGACATCAAGAGTCTTCCTTCCTTAGTAATTCTGCCCGAAGGCAGGTCCTTCACTGCAATAATAGCATTTCATGCTATGCTTGCAGCTTTACTAGGGAATTGTGTAGGTGTGGTAGCTTACCGTTGCTTTCCACACCGGTGAAGGATGATGGTGATGATGATAATGATAAGGATGATGATGTTGATGATGGCCATATGATTTCGGGGACCGTTTGGGCCTTAAAGTTTTCCTGACATTTGTCTTATAAGTGAGGAAAAACCCCGATAAAAACCTCACCCAGAAAAACTGCCCCGACCGGGGATCGAACCCGGGCCCGCTGCGTGACAAGGCAGCACGCTACCTCGAGACCACAGCGGTGGACTTAAGAGTCTCTGTAATGCATAATAACACGCATTTCCAGAATTGAGCCTGCGTTTAATTTTTTGAGCATCTCATTCCTATTTGTGATTATTGTTCCTAGGTATTTGAAATCAGCCACTTCCTCAAAATTTCCCTCATTTATCATTAGCTGTCCATTTCCATTATATAATATATTTCTACGTGTGACCATATATTTTGTCCTATTTTTTAGTGTTACTCAATAGTGTGTGCGTGTTGTCCTTTAGTGTCTCTTCGCTATCGGCCAATAGTACATCATCAGCATAAACTAACAGCTTATTAATACCATTGAATGTCCAAATAAAATAGCACCGAAAATTCTGAATATGTGGATTCTGTATAAGATAAATGACAAAATATGACTTGATGTATAACGGGTTACGAAAACGAAACCGTGAAAATGTTGATCGATTCTTTGCAATATATTTAGATCTACTTATCAAAGTTTATTTGTTTATTATGTTTTTGGGTTACTTTTAATCGAACACACTCCATTGTATTTCTTAAAACTAAATTGTCGAATTAAAAATTGGCAAACCCACGAGGATGAGTAAAATATTAATGACCTATACTGAAAGTTAAAATTATGAATAAAAATTATATTTTAGTCATAAGTTACTCATGGACGACTTTATGAATATTGCATAAGCAAGCTCATTACTTACGGAAGATCATATATTATTTCTTTCTTAATTGAAATTTTAGCAATTCGCCTATCGAATAATTTTACTTGGATAGTTAAATCATATGCCAGTTTTTTTTTAATAATAGGCCTACTAGATAATACCCGACGTGCAGCTGCTACGCCTAAATAAATTATATGTGTTTTTATGTTTAGTTCAACGAATACAATGAAAAATACGAGTAATTATAAATTTATATCGTAATTATTTTAGATACCTCGTGCTGATTTCGCGGCGTTACCCGGGAATCTACTAATCTCGATCTTCTTAGCATCAATGAGTGAAGGACAGAAATGGTTAATATAAGTTATCCGTAAAAGATAGACATATGCTGTCTGTAGTTTGATGATATATTCAATTTCGTGTACTTGTTATGGTTTTGATAGCGTAAGCCATTTAAATGTTACAAAAGCCAAAATTACAAAAATAATCCCTATAGGGTTAAATAGAAATATTGATAAAATCCCCTTCCATCCTTACTTTTCCATTAAAGACACTTTTGGGTTCTTAATTCTAATTAATAACACTGGTCAACATGATTTTTGTCTCATGAGTACCAATAGTTGTACTTAATGCAGTTTTTTTCATCGTGTTTTCAAATATGTATTCGGAATTTCTCCATCACCCAGAGCTTTTATTCTTTTTCAATTTCAATTAATGGATTTAAATAATTATTTTTAATAAAAAAATAGAGGAATTAAACTCAACAATAGAGAAATACAGAACAAACTGGAAAGAACACTTGGCAAGGATGACTGACAATAGAATACCAAAAGCAGCATACAGCTATTCACCACGAGAAAGAAGAAGCTTGGGAAGACCAAGGAAAAGATGGAAAGAGCAGCAATTTGGAGCCGGCACAGGCTAGTAAATAAGCCTAAACCGTGAAGAAGAACAAGAAGAAGAAGAAGAAGAATATTTTTAATAAACTTTTTTTCGTCCATTTGCCCATTGTAAAATAAAACCAAATACGCACGGGGAACACTTTCATCAGGAGATTTCAGCTGTGGAAAAGATATATCAAGGCAAATTGAATCCTAATATGCTGGCCGATTATTGTTGGACCATCAAGAGGGATGCTTCACAGGCGAAATATAGCAGAAAATCGTCATATCTTACTTTCTAGGTGAGTCCGAACGTTCGAATATTGTGTAGTTACGAATGTAGAAAATGTTAAAGTGTTTGAAATTATAAATTCCTGTCTCTCGGAAACCTTGCGTGATGGAGAAAAACCGATATCATATTTGAATTCAGGAGAAAAAATACTATCCGAATCACATATGTTTCTTTCTGAGACAAAAATAGTTTATTTTTTGTTGCTCAATCTTATTAAGGCATGGTAGCGAAAATAAATTAACCGTTCTATAATAAGTTCCAAAAAGCTACTTTTTAATGCACCTCTTTCCCCCCTTTTTAGTTCCACTTATATAGTACGTACGTAATATGTTATATATGTTAATTGTCCCAGAAACATTCTCTAAATGATGGTGAAAACCCCATTCAAATCGGTCAAGTAGTTTTTGTGTACATTAAAGTCATACAAACAGACAGACTCATACTCGTTTATATATATATATCGTGGGGTAGAATTTTAATTATAAAACATTTTAATTCAAAACGAACATAATGTTTTGTTTATTTATTAAATAAAACTATCAAAGTTCTATATGATTTTCATAAATAATTACTTTATTCTACAATCGTAACAGCTGTTTCGATACACTGTATCTTCTTCAGAGGAATAAAATAAATATTTATGAAAACCATATAAAAGTTTCATAGTTTCATTTAGTAAATAAACATCATGGAATTTCATCAAGCAATGCCACGAGTGATTTCCAAATTATCGATAAATGCACGACTAACGAAGTGAGGAGTGAATATCTAGAGAATTTTAAAATCAAGAGTGGCATTTGTTAGGACTATTTAACGAATGAAATTAAACTATTTACTCACAAATCATTATTTAAATATAGTTATTTTAAAATATTTATTTATTTAATGTAAACGGCGATTTTTAAAACAAATGAGAAACGTTATGTTTCATCTGTGTATCACTGCAACCAGATCATATTATTTACTGTCAAAGGATCGCAATATTGTAAGAATGCACCCTAGTGGAGAAAAAATGAAACACATCAAACTGTATAATAATTAATTTCTGATGTCCTACGATGTAAATATGTCAATTATATTTTTCTGGAATGATATTACCTGGAGAAAAAATACGTTTAAGGAAGTGTAAACAGTGTTTTTTTGGTATAATCAATTGCTACAAATGTTTTTATATTACCTCCCGTAACTACAATAAAGTTACATTCGTGCACTATTTATACAATATGGTAGCCACATGCAGTCACTTTTATACAATATGGTAGCCACATGCAGTCACTGCAAAATGGTGTTATGACCTATTCAGAATGTTAAAAAGGAGAAGCTTGATTTTACAGTGATAAAATTAAACTGATAAAATCTAGGTGAAAGACGACTGTGATTGGTAGTAAATAAAAAATCATTGAAATGTAATTGGTCATTGACTCCCATTTGGGGCATGAGTTAAATAGTCAAATTAATTGATTGCTTAATATTTGGTGTTTTATAAAAGTAACGGAAGCATACGACAATGTCCCTATAGAGAAACTATGGATTGCTTTAAGACGTATGGGAATTAAAACTATAATAATTAAAGCTATACAAAATTTATATGACAATTGCATGTCTAAAATTAAAATTGGCAGTAAATTGTCACATGGTTTTACGATAAATAAAGGTCTTCGTCAAGGTTGTTGTCTATCACCGACTCTGTTTAAAATATATGTACATGAAATATTAAAGAATTGGAGGAGAAAATGTTCAAGCTTGGGAATTCCTATTTCAAACAACAAAACTTTATACAACTTACATTTTACAGATGATCAATTGTTAATTGCACAAGATTATGAAGATTTAGAACATATGACTAGAAAAGTAATAGAAGAATATGAAAAATGGGGTTTAAATTTAAGCATGAAAAAAACTAAATATTTATCAATTGGTGAACCAGAACAAAATTTAATTTTGGAGACTGGAGAAACAATAAAATGTTGTAGTGAGATCACGTATTTAGGAATTAAAATAAATAAAAATGGGAGTTATGAAGAGGAAATAAGAAATAGAAATAATAAAGGAAAATTTGCAATTGCTTGCCTCAATGGAATATTGTGGGATAAAAATATAAGTAATAAAAATAAAATGAATATATATCATACAATTGTTAAAAGCATCATTACTTATGGAGCAGAACTTTGACCATTAACAACAAAAACAAATAAGTACCTTTTGGCAACGGAAATGGATTTTATACGAAGGGCCGCAAGAATTTCAAGAAGAGAAAAAAATAGAAACTCAGTTATAAGGGAGAAAATGAAGATTGAAGACACTATTTTAGATTATATTAAAACTCAGCAATTAAGATGGTACGGACATGTCCAGCGAATGGAAGAGGATCGACTACCAAAATCTGTTTTGGAATGGAAACCTGAGGGAAAGACGAAGCAGAGGAAGACCTAAAACCTCCTGGAGTCAGGGGAATATGGTTATATATGAAGGAGAAACATCTACAACCAGGAGATTGGATGGACCGACAAAATTGGCTATTAGGAATCGGACGATGTCAAAGACATTAATCAACCGATGATCTATCTATCTATAAAGTAACGGGCCTAAGTCTTGGTTGGATGAAGAAAGAAAAGAAGAAGAAGATTAAAATTTGTATCATATAGGGAATTGGTAATTAGAATAATTAATTTATTCCTCTAATGAATCTTAGGTTTTACCTAAGCACTAACCAAACGAATGTTCTCGTTTCTAAGGCGAAAATTAGGCACTGGAACTGCTCCATTTAAAATTTAAAAATGTGGCACGTTAACTCCATATACAGAAAATTTGGAAAAGAAAAAAGTGATCTACCTTATCTTGGAAAGGTCTCCTGAAACCATCCCTATTATATCTGGTGACGCCTTAAGCCTCTTCTGGACGATTATCTGAACACTGTTTTAGTAGGGATGTCCTCAGACGTTCCCTGATTATCATCCTCTTCCATGCAGGACATCCTGACGGAAGGGGAGGGGGGGGCCCTGATGCCACGGGTTCCGTCATACATAAATATCCACTGCACTGCACACAACCGCGTCCGACTCTAAGCGAGAAGACACTGACTGGAGTGCGGAGCACGGACCTTGCGCCTCGCTAACCCACTCCACTCCACCGCACTGTGCGGCGTCAAGCGTCGCGACTAAACAAACACTTACTTGCTCTCGTATATTAGAACGCCTAGCGACGCTCTAACGTCTTAAGGAGCTTGTAAATCTCCTTGTAATTCTTTCTATTTACCAAAACGCTCTCAAAACGTTGATAAAAAATATCGTGTCCCATATAAAGCGTTGAGTTATAAATGTAAGTTTTTTTACTATTTTCTTCTTCTTCGTCTTATTCTTCTACTTCATTAAATTAGGCATTTTGGCCTTTTTCACATCAAGTGGGATTTAATTAATCTTCCCATCTAGTAAATGGGCGTCCAACACTTCTATGTCCTATTGGTTTGTACTTTAATAACAGCTGAGGGATTCTATCTGTAGGCATTCTTTTAACACGTTCATACCAGTTGTTTCTCATGTAGTCAATTATATTTGCTGAATTAATAATAATATATTTTCTAATATATTTATTTTATTTTTTTGTCCAAAATTATCACACCTACTACTGAACGTAAGAACTTCATTTCTACAATTTCTATTTTTTTCACTTGCATATGTTAAGGTTAAGACAGGCACTGCCATAATTTTGTAAAATTTTAATTGGGTATTTCTCAAAGTTTTATTTTTCAGTGTCCATTGTACAGCGCCACACATTCTATAAAATGTACTTAATTTAATATTAATATCTTCCTTCTGGCTGTGTAATAGTTGCATTGCACCCTAAATAATTGAAATTGTTCATCTGTTCTATTGTAATGTTAATGCTGATTTTCCATCTCATGTGGTCTTTCCCGTTGAATGTCATTACTTTCGATTTACTTTCAGAGATTGTCATATTGAATTTATTGCTATTTCATTTAATTTTACTCTGCTATTTCTACATTGTCTTCCGAAGAGCTAAGGATTTTACGATTTTATTTGCTAAACATAATTAAATCCCCCATAATAAATAAACAAACAAACACTCACACACACACACAATTATTTATATATATATATATAACCATACTATAAACATCGAAATTAAATTTACTATTAAAATATAACTAACTAACCGGCACTATCGAACCCGTAGGTTCATGGCCGCGCGGACTTAAGCTCTCCATATATCCCTATCCTGAGCCAAAGTTTTCCAATTAACCCATGTATAATCTACTTCCCTCAAATCATAGTTAATGTTATTCTCTCACCTCATTCTTGGTCTACCAACTGGGCGTTTTCCCTCTGGTTTTCCTACAAGAAGCTTCCATGCACGCCTTTCATTCCCCATTCGTGCCACATGTCCTGCCCATCGTCGTCTAAGAGACTGTTCTCATTATGTTCATTGTTATGCAGTCTTCTCCATTCACCTGTCTGTTCATCTCTCTTTGGTCCAAAAATTTTCCTAAGAACTTTATTCTCAAATACTCGTAATCTCCTTCCCTCCCTTAAAGTAAGAGTCCATGTTTCGCACCCATATAATATAACTGGTAGAATAATAGTTTTATATATTTTCAGCTTAACGTTTTTTGAAAGGAGTTGGGACATCAAAAGTCTCTGCAATGCATAATAGCACGCATTTCCAGAATTGAGCCTATGTTTAATTTCTTTGTGCATCTCATTACTATTTGTGATTATTGTTCCTAGGTATTTGAATTCAGCCAATTCCTCAAAATTTCCCTCATTTGTCATTAGCTGTCCATTTCCATTATATAATGTATTTCTACATGTGACCATATAATTAGTTTAATTGATATTTACTTCCAGTCCCAGTTTTCTTAGTGTTACTAAGTCGTGTGTGCGTGTTGGCCTTTAGTATCTCCTATAAAAATACGCACATAGTGTGAAATTAAACTGCGTATTGGCACTGAAATTGATTGAAAATTTCGTGACCATGGTCACAAGCCCTTAAGACAATTTTTCAACGGCTATGGATCCGGGTTTAAAACGATGAATAATTAAAAATATGTCACTAATTGCCATAAATCGTCAAGTGTCAGAATATAAAGAAATAATAAAGAAACATCGCTAGAAATGCGATAAAGAGGGACAAATCTGTCAACATAAGCGAAAGTAAGATAAAAAAGACGATAATAAGGAATTTATAAGCTTGATCGGTAATTAATTAGCAAATACCGATCACATTTAAATAAACAGGTTTAGTATCGAATCCCAACTTGTGATCCGTGTGTCATTAAGAATCCACGCATTTCACTAAATGGGAGTCCGCATATTTTATTTGCTTGTTTTAATTGGAGTATCTGGGTGTGACCTTGTTCTACACCTGCTGACCAGCTTCTTCAGAGGTCAAAAACCACATCGAGACGCTCCTTCAGTGATGTAACATCTCATTCACTCTCCTCACACCATTCACGCCTGACAATTATGCTTTTTGCAGTAATTTGAGTTACCTTTTCATAAAAATATCTGATATTTTGAAATAAACTTGCTTCAAATGATTTTGACTATTTTTGTGGAAAAATACGCTGGAATTTAGGTAGTAAAGTTCGAAAATAAATATTATTAAAGTTTTACAAAGTTGTAGCTTTAACACCTATATTATAATGGTAAATCCAGAAAATTAGATAAACTTGGGTAAATTTCTGGACAAAACTCGGAAAATAAGAACAACACTCATTCATGAATAAATACATGTTATCAAAATGCAATACCGTTAATTCTTAATAATTCTACATAACTTAATTAGTGTATAATATTATTGTATTATTATGTAATTGTAATATTATTGTGTTTTCTTTATGTAATTGTAATATCATTGTTTCCTTTTTGTTTTTCTTTATACTATTACCAATTATTACTTTATTGTAACGGACTGTCAACAGCACATACGGCCCGTGCGACCCATATTTGTAAATAACACTGTATATATCTTACTTTTAGTCTAATAAAGTCCTACTACTACTTCTACTAAAAATGAATGTGAGAACTGGTTTTTAGGGAAGAAAGAAGATAGAAAATTGAAGCTGCTAAAATGAGGTCTCTGAGGTTTGTAGCTGACTATACTTTATTTGATAAAAAGAGAAGCGAGATATTAGAACAGAACTAAAAATACACAACATTACAGACATAAGAAGAAGAGCCTTCATTCTATCGCGATCCCGGCACCGCTTCATTCTGCCATATGGTGCTATGTGGGTACCACTGGATTGCTCTTAACCCTTAAATTGGCAAAACACACATTTCTTCTGTTAGATATTTGAATGTGGCGGACCGCAGTGAAAACGGAATCTTGTATAACTGTTATTGTTAGGTGAATTTTATAATTAGACACACATTTAAGTGGTTTATTTTTGTTCGTTTTCTTCTAATTTATTTAAAATATTAAATTAACTAAACCAACTGATGCATCTAAAAGGATACATTACGAATTTAAGGGTTAAGAAGCCCTTTCCAACCGTATACGATCTCTATATTTTGATTTGGATTTTTGACATGTATACATTGCATTATTTATTTTAATTGTTTACTCTAACACCATACACAGTGCGATCAGGTTTGGAGAGCAGACGCAGGGTTTGTGCTATATGATGTTATGTCTGCATATTTATTTAATTGAGAATTGTTTTCTGTTCTAGGAAATATTCGGTTTAATATTGGAAAGCTAAAATCTCATGTTTGTGTCAGTATTTACTACTGAAAGACAGAAACCCCAGTCTGCTGTCCGGTGATAAAATGATCGCACTCTATATTCACTATAACTATTTGGCATTGATGTTCTATATACGCAATAGATAGATCTTGCCGAGAGCTGACGATTGAAACTCAAACGACAGTCAAAACTTGTCCGAGTCAAAATTTATCCGATCCGATTGAGGGTCTTTCCACTTTTCAGCGGTTGCCCTTTTACCAGCCGGCTGCTGGCCCTTCACATCCACATGTGTCAATCACAGAGGTAGATGATCAACAGCCAGTGTAGGGGTGACGTGTGGTTAGCATGTCGAGTCCCCCAGCCGTTATAGCTGGTTCCTCTACCTGGAGCCGCTACTTATTGTAGCTACCCAATTGCCTCACGATGCTGGGTGGGCACCGGTCCCATACTAGCCGAAATACCATGAGAAAATTTCTTCCCCCATGGAGACTCGAACCAGCGCAAGTCCCGTAGCTCTGCGCCAAGGCTTCCTACCTTAACCGCTCGACTACGGCGCGGGACGTCAAAATTTATACTAACCGAAAATTGAGTGATGCAGTGAAACGACTTCAAAATAGCGGCGCATCCTCCTCCCCACACAGTCCACACTCAACGAGTTCTTCGATTCTTTATCTATCGAGTGGTGTAATTAAATGTTGGATGTAGATGATAGATATGTGGCTGCAACACCAAACTGTATCCCCTGATTGTGTTATCTTTCTTAATTGATTCCCATTGTGGACGCAAATTTAAAGACGTATTCATGTAAAAGTATATTTTACATACGAAAAGGTATTTATAAAATGTGAGTTTTGGTAATGATTGTGGATAGTAGTATATTACGATTAGAGGCTGGGAGTGGATTTTACAGAAGCGAGGAAATGTTTAAAAACCGAGCGGTGGCGAGGTTTTTAATTTCTGAGATTCTGTAAAACACTTAACAAACGTGCGTTGTACATTAATTTTTGCGCGATGTTGCTTTCAAAATAATAAATAATACTAAAATAATAACATCTTTGTTGAATATATAAACAACTGACTAACGTTAATAGTGTGGACAATGTTTATTAGTTGAAACTACAGGAGACTGTGACCCCAATCAGTAATAAAATGGCGGCAAGTACGCATTTATTGTTTATATTGTTTCAAATCAAGTTCAGTTAATTTAAAATGCAGTGATTTGTTTCGTATAATGTATATTAACACTACCTTTTGGATATATTTGTTGTATATACATTGTATGTAGTATACATAAAGGGCAGTGGTTTTACTTCCGACACGTGGTTTGTAATATGTAATATTACAGTATAGTTTTTTAAAATTAATATAAAATTATAGAATATTCACCTGAAAGGTCCGTCTCTTCAACTTAATTATCATTTAACTGTAGCGCTTTCGGGACTTGTCCCATCATCGGCAGGATTCAAAACTGGTGTTTCACTGAAGATCTGGTAGAGGGGGTTGCATGTATTGGGTTCGTTTTCGTTTATCAGGCTGTCGTTGTGAGCTGCTTTCATGATTTCCATCTCTTCGAGTACGTTTATCTTCGCTGGATTATTTTCTCTGTGCATTACTGTTAGGGTGTTTTCAATATTTAACATGCGATGTCCTTCATGAATCTTATAAAAGTTGATAGTTATTTAGGTTGGTAACCCCGAAATGTAGGAAGTTGAACTTTCTATCATGGTCGCCATTGCTGTAAGTACGACAAAACGCACTATCGCGCAAAAGAGACTTTATAAAGCTGTACTCGTCGTGGTGGAGTGGCTTCCGAGAGCTATGCCGGCGGAAGCATTGCTGCCGATAGGGTTACCCATGCCGGACTGGTCGAAGGTGATAAGCCAGACCAAAAAAGTACCTTGGTAGAAAGAGTGACGATCTTTCATCGTAAAAATACAACCGCCAAGAAACGCGGACACGGCTTCCACTGGGGTAAAATTTCCCGGAGGTAAAATAGTCCCCCCTTCGGTTTTCCGGGCGGGGACTACTTCAGGGAACCCATGCCAAAGGTAAGAGGATAACATTAACAATGCTTTGAGGGACGTATATTATACAGGGAATGATTGGAAAACCTTAGATAAGGATATGGATGTATGGAGAGCTTATATCCGCGCGGCCATGAACCTACGGGTTCGATAGTGCAAGTGACTTAGTTAGTCAGTCAGTCAGTCAGTCAGTCAGTCAGTCAGTGAGTCAGTAAGTCAGTCAGTCAGTCAGTCAGTGTGTGAGTGAGTGAGTGAGTGAGTCAGTCAGTGAGTCACTGAGTGAATCAGTCAGTCACTCAGTGAGTGAGTGAGTGAGTGAGTGAGTGAGTGAGTGAGTGAGTGAGTCAGTCAGTGAGTCAGTGAGTCAGTGAGTTAGTGAGTGAGTGAGTGAGTGAGTGAGTCAGTCAGTGAGTCAGTGAGTCAGTGAGTGAGTGAGTGAGTGAGTGAGTGAGTGAGTCAGTCAGTCAGTGAGTCAGTGAGTCAGTGAGTCAGTGAGTGAGTCAGTGAGTGAGTGAGTGAGTGAGTGAGTCAGTCAGTCAGTGAGTCAGTGAGTCAGTGAGTGAGTGAGTGAGTCAGTCAGTGAGTCAGTGAGTGAGTCAGTGAGTGAGTCAGTGAGTGAGTCAGTGAGTGAGTGAGTCAGTCAGTCAGTGAGTCAGTGAGTGAGTCAGTGAGTGAGTGAGTGAGTCAGTTAGTTAGTTAGTTAGCTAGCTAGTACTCGTGTATCAGACTTTGTTTTTAATTGAGAATGCGTTTATTACATCGCAGCACTGAGTTTGTTTCCACTCTGTAAGGTCGTGCAGGTGGCTGTTGTCAACACAAACACTGGAGTTACTGCACGTAACGCAGACACGAGCAAATCTGCTTAATCACGATAATTACAAATAAAATTCTTTCAGCTTTCTTCAAATGTCATTTGTTAGCATATCCGGTACCTTGAGGTCGTGCCGCGAGTGGGATGGCAGACGTTCATCTCAAATTGTTGATAGCTTGCAGCTTTATTTCCTCAGGTAAATGAGTTATTCAACTATCAAGATTCATTATTTGGTCATTACGTTTGTGCATCCCGGAGACATCTCTAATTTGTTTAATATTACTTAACTTTTTTATCACTAGGGATATTCCACAATACAGTGTTTCTCCTTCAACCCAAAGTGATTTGTCGCCAGAGGTTCCGGTCTAAAGCATCTTCTTCCCTCAAATCTCTAAAGGCTATCCGCTCTTAAAGTGGTCCTAAGCAAAACAAAATCATATGACCTGCTCGCTTTTCATTGGTTATGGACACCGATCAGAAATGGATGTTTAAATAAGATCAGCTGGAACATCTAAAATGGATAGAATACGAAATAAAGAAATAAGGGAAATTATGGGTGTACAAGAGGAGCCGGATATCATAGACATTTTACAAAAGAAAAGATTACAGTGGTATGGCCATGTCAAAAGAATGCCAGAACAAAGATTACCTAAAATTGTTATGGAATGGATCCCAATGGAAAGAAGGAAGAGAGGAAGACCGAAGAAAACTTGGATAGAAGGGGCACAAGCAGCTATGAATATCAGAGGATTGGAGGAAGATCAATGGATGGACAGAGAGGAATGGCGTTAGGTTTCCGGAAGACGGCGGCAGCTGCCATGATACCGGATGATCATGATGATGGACACCGATGTACGATGTAGAAGAAATCCATCCATCCATAGTAATTCTGCCTGACGGCAGGTCCTTCACTGCAATCATAGCATTTTCATGCTATGCTTGCAGCTTCACTAGGCAATTGTAGGTGTGGTAGCTTCCAGTTGCTTTCCACACCGGTGAAGGATAATCTTCTTGTATCTTGTAAGCCCATGTTTCCCTTTACAGAGATTTAGGCGCTCTCCCCCTACAGGGAAGAATTTGAACCACACTAATTTAGTTACACTTGTTTTCGTATAGATGTCACTTGAGTGGTCCATGGTCAGCGTTCTGCCTCATACTGACATCTAGGAAACCAATGTAGTACTAGGATGGGATAATTCTGTAAATTTTGCTTAGAGGCCTTTTCATTCAGACTTAAGGATCTTTTACGAGCCTGAAAATCTTCAGATTCGGGACCCACGGCCTAAAGTCCCTCCTGGAGGACTTGCTCCTTGAATTTTTTCGTCCTAAAAAAATCCATCGACCCCGGCCTGGTTTGAACCCGCTACCCTCGGGACCAGAGGCAAGGAGCATAACCACTAGTCCACCGCGGCCGATTGAAGGATGATGATGATGATGGTGATGGCCATATGATTTCAGGGACCGTTTGGGCCTTAAAGTTTTCCTGACATTTGTCTTACAGGTGAGGAAAACCCCCGATAAAAACCTCACCCAGAAAAACTGCCCCGACCGGGGATCGAACCCGGGCCCGCTGCGTGACAAGGCAGCACGCTACCTCGCGACCACAGCGGTGGACTGTAGAAGAAATAAGTACGCGAAAAAGTAGTTATCTTCATTAAATTAAAAACAAATCCTCGGAATATACTGTTATTCTTCCTGAATAAAAATATTGATATTCAAAACATAGAAAATATTCTAAAACACGCCTAACCAATATTACAATTAAAAACAGTTTATTACACATGAATGAATCATTTGAGTCATGCTTCAGTCGATTCTGATACAACAAAATGGCTGAAAGTGTTCAGTCTTCTGTTGCTGGGTCGCCACCTAAATTTAAAAAAATAAATAATAGTTTTAAAGAACTAAATCAACACGCCTTATTAGAAAACCAAACTAAAAAATGAAAAATAATGTTAATTTCCAACACGCTTGGATAAAATTAAAGTGGTCAACAAAAAAATTATCTCAAACACATATAGAATAAAACTAGAATTATCAACAAAAAGAAAATAATTTTACCATCAAAAGCGTAGGGTGCTCTTTATCAATTAATATATTTGATAATAAACAGATATTGGTAAAAGTAAAGTCTCTAAGAAGAAAATGTAAAAACCATAAAAAGCACCCCACGCTTTTGATGGTATTTTTTTGTAGATAACTCTAGTTTTATTCTAAATTTGTTGGAGATGATTTTTTGTTGACCACTTTAATTTTATCCCAAGCGTGTTGGAAATTAAAATTATTTTTCATTTTTTTAGTTTGGTTTTCTAATAAAGCGTGTTGTTTTAGTTTTTTAAAACTATTATTTATTTTTTTTAGTTTTAATATTTTACAGAATAAGAAAAAATATAAATATCGTTAAACTCGATACTAATGTATTATGAGCTAAAAGTAATACTCTTCTAAAAAAACCTCTGGGCCGTATTTGGACCAGCGACCTATGGATTACTGATATTATGTACCACTACAGTCTACCGCTCTACCAACTGAGCTCTTATAACGATTGACTAAGAAGTTGATAAGTCCGCAACCTATTATACCGGTTTTTATTTTTTTGATTTTCTGAAGACTCTGGCCAGGATTTTAGAAAACATTTATGAAACTGTTGTATTGCCATTGGTCATTTACAAGTATACAAAGATTCAAGTCGATCGAATGATTTTAAGTGGGTCAAAATCGTGTTGAAAGATTTCGTTACATAATTACAAACCACTTTTTTATTTTATTTTCTGATGATTCTGGTCATGATTTTAGAAAACAATTATGAAATGAATGTATTGTCATTGGTCCTTTACAAGTATACAAAGTATCAAGTCGATCCAATAATTTTAAGTGGGTGAAAATCGCGTTGAAAAATTCCATCGCATAGATAGATAGATACCGGTCAAGCTAATATAAAGCGTGTGAAAATGGCTGAAAGTGTTCAGTCTTCTGTTGCTGGGTCGCCATCTAAATTTAAAAAATTTAAAAAAACGAGTCTGGTAAAAAAACAGTTATTTTAAATGTATTTCTCAAGTTCAGTGAAAAATCTCACCAACTTTCTTGTAATCTACCCCATTCAACTATCACATGTCATATACTTCGCACGTGCTCCCTGTCAATGTGACAGCAATTGTGGCGCGAATGGCGGAAGGATACAACTGGCGTTTGTTTATGTTAGGAACACTCAAAGAGCGGATAAGGTATAGCTTCCATACTTATTTTCACTCCAACTGTCCAACAATCTCTAGGTCTGCCTCTTCTACTTCTTCCATTAGCTTTCGAATCAAGGATCTTCTTTGGTTTTCTATCTTCTTCCATTCTTATGAGGTGTCCATAATATTTCAAACGACGTTAACAATTTTTTCCAATCTGAGGGTGAAAAAAAATCCATGGTGGATGATTTGCGTAAACTAAGCGTTTCCTCAGCAAATTGAACTCATGGTCCCATTTTATTGTTTTATCTATCGCTGTGGTCTTAAGTAGCGTGCTGCCTTGTCACGCAACGGGCCCGGGTTCGATTCCCGGTCGGGGCAGTTTTTCTGGGTGAGATTTTTATCGGGGTTTTTCCTCACCTGTAAGACAAATGTCAGGAAAACTTTAAGGCCCAAACGGGCCCCGAAATCATATGGCCATCATCATCACCCTTATCATTATCATCATCATCCTTCACCGGTGTGGAAAGCAACGGGAAGCTACCGCACCTACAATTCCCTAGTAAAGCTGCAAGCATAGTATGAAAGTGCTATGATTGCAGTGAAAGACCTGCCTTCGGGCAGAATTACTATGGATGGATGGATATTAATTTTTGTTTTGTTAAATATTTTGTATTCTTGCCCCACTTTGTAAGTAAAAACATCCCTGATTTTGCAACAGAAAAGAAATATAGTAGAATCATCGTCATAATTTCCTTTCGCTCCCAGCTGGAGCATAGGGCCGTAATGAAATTTCTCCATTAACTCTATCATCTGGCAACCCCTTCATATCCAACCAAGCTTTTCCCCATTTCACGTATTTCTCTTTAAATAGCCCTCATCCTAGTTATTTTTGGTCCTCCTCTGCTCCTTGAATCTTGTGGACTCCAATCCAGTGCGCGTCTTTCTATTGCAGTTTCAGATTTACGCAGAGCAGAATCATAAACAGCAACAATATATATATGGATCGTGTCACAAACATTCATTTGTTTGCGATTAAATACTGAATAATAGTTTTATATGGTTTCCCATTATTATAGATAATATATGTATAACTAGAGCATTAAATTACTGCTCTAACATTACAAAAATATTTAATTTAATATTACGTACTTCGTTTATAGTCTCATATCAAGTGAATCATAAGTTGCCAAATCCTTGGAATGCGGCACACTTCATCTGCAGCACCATTCCTGGATATCTCTACATCTGATCGATCTAGAGTTTTCTGGATATCAACTCTTGATTGAAATACCTTGTAGAGATTCCTTGATCTTTCAGAATAAGTTATATCACAAGTCCTCATGTCTGGTGAGTTTTATGGATGGTCGAGTACTTCCCAAATCCACCGACTAAACAAATTCTACTGAACATCTTTTTAGGTCGGTATTACTTACTGAATGTTAGAAACAGTGAATGTATTCACAAAATATTGCTATTTCCAGACTTTCAATATTACAGATTTTTACAACAAAATCTTTCTTTCTTTCTCGTTTTTCTTTCGTTTACACTGTTCTCCCTTTTTGTTTTACCTTTGTTAACCTTTCTATCTTATTCACACATTACTAACACAAGACAGAACACACACCCAGATCCAAGGTGGAGATTTATTGTATAGCTGGCTTAACTTGGCAGAGAGAGAGAGTTGGAGATACAAGGGTAGATCGTCGGCCACTTTTAGTCCAGATATAAAAGAAAGAACCCACCCTGTTGTCAAGTTTCCCTCTTCCCTATTAACATCTTGTGAAGAAACCCGACAACACTGGTGCGAGTGAGAGAGGTGAGTACAGTTGTCTCATTCTACAAATCTCTCGTAAAGTTACACCAGAGCGACTATAAAATCCCCTACCCCGCCGGGAATCGAACCCGGGTCGCCGGAGTGAAAGATAGGGACTCTACCGCCTACGCCACGGTGACGGACAAATGATTGCAACAACTACATGAGCATCTCATTACTTTCTTCTTTTTTTTTTAATTTCTTTCTTTCTCGTTTTTCTTTCGTTTACACTGTTCTTCCTTTTTATTCTACCTTTGTTAAACTTTTTATCTTATTCACACATACAAACACAAGACAGGACACACACCCAGACTCAAGGTGGAGATTTAAAATCCCCTACCCCGCAGGGAATCGAACCCGGGTCGCCGGAGTGGAAGGTAGAGACTCTACCGACTACGCCACGGCGATGGACAGCCGAATGTCCTAGTATATAGAGCAACCCATGATTATAGATGCTATTTTAATATAATTTTAAATATGGGGTGCAGTATAAGTCAGTTAACCGAAAATGCAAATATATTATTTTCTGCAGCTTACAACATCTATACAAAAAGCAACTACCGAAATTGTTCAAAGTTGTGGCAAGAAGTAATAGACTCGTGAGTACTAAAACGTACCATTAATAGTAATAACTGGAAGGCGCACAAACGTGCACACGAGTCTATTATCAACATAGAAACCCAAACGAATGGTACTTGCCCTTCTAAGCTATAATGAATAGCATATACACTCGGAGTGGGGATGGCGACTTTATGGGAGGAGTCATCGCCCTTATAAGGCGAGGACGCGTGTGAAAACTCTCTCACGCCCCTACGTTCTACAATAGTCAAGTTCTTCAGTAACCGTTCGCGAAGGTGATGTTAAAACAAGTGGGCGGAAGTAATTCATCAACTCCACTCCGAGTTAGTTAAATATCAAACATTGTAAATAAATTGTACACACAAATTTGTCCAATAAACTGAAATAATATGTGTATAATATAAACATCCTAAGTGATCATATTCTACCCTGAGCGAACCGGCACAAAGTGGCATCCGTTGTTGTTTAAGCAGTAGTGTTTGAGATTATATTCTGAAGGTCATGTATTCAAACCCCAGTTTCAACCAATCTGATTTTTTTCTTGCAACCATGTGGCAATGGTTAAGTGAGTTATGCTGCATTCTGTATAATTGTTTGATCAGGTTAAATATACAGTGTGATTATAAAGTCCCAGTACATTTTAAAGAAATCGCTTACATATCGTATTTCTGTTACAGCCATTCGAAAGATACAAATATGTTCACCATTGAAGAGCGGATAGAGATTGTTGCTGCGCGTTTTAGAGGCCAGTCGTACGAAGAAGTTAGAGACACATTCCAAAGGAAACCCTTACGGGAGACGTGTATCTTGATATGTTGCAACTTTTCTTACAGCCACAGTTACAGCAAGATGGTATCATTGATACAGTGGTGTTGCAACAAGATGGAGCACCACCACACTTTGCTCTGGCTATACGCGGGTATCTCAATGACAGGTTTCCCAAAAGGTGGATTGGAAGGGCATCTCCTCGTATCTGGGCACCTCGTTCGCCAGACCTCGCACCCCTGGACTTTTTTGCTTGGGGGTTCATCAAGCAACAGGTGTACAGAACCAAGTTTCCTAATCTGCAAGTGCTGAAAGAACGCATACGCCAAGCGAGTGAAATGATTACAGAGGGTATGTTGGTGCATGTTTTCCGGGCGACGGTGCGTCGTTGGGAAACATGTTTTGAGATTGATGGAGGTTATGTTGAACACTAACTTGATAGTAGAAACTACCTTATAATTTTTGTTTTATTTGCGCTACGTTATCCACAAAATGTACTGGGACTTTATAATCACACTGTATAATTAATAGAAGTTGCGATATTTTCCAACAGGAACCTATGGACACAACTATCAGGAAACATCCCAAGTTTTCAAGAAATATACCAGCATCTGTAACAGAATCTCAAATTGTGAATTCCAGATTTTATATTACACTGTCTTCCGGAATACTCATTTCTTCTGTTTATATAACTCACTGGCACTATCGAACTCGTAGGTTCATGGGCGCGCGGACATAATCTCTCCATATATCCCTATCATGAGCTAATGTTTTCCACCTCATTCTTGGTCTACCAACTGCACGTTTCCCTTCTGGTTTTCCTACAAGAACGTCTTTCATTCACCATTCGTGTCACATGTCCTGCCTACCGCAGTCTACGAGACTAAACTGTTCTTATTATATCTGGCTTCCTATAAAGACCATGTAGTTCACTGTTATGTAAGTCTTCTTCATTCATCTGTCTGTTCTTTCTTTGATCAAAAAAGTTTCCTAAGAACTTTGTTCTCAAATACTCGTAATCTCCTTTCCTCCCTTAATGTAAGAGTCCATGTTTCGCATCCACGTAATATAACTGGTAGAATAATAGTCTTATATATTTTCAGTTTAACGTTTTTTTGAAAGGAGGCTTCTGTTTATATGGAGGAGAAATTAATAAATACTTAACATTTCAGAATTTTAGTTATCATTCTGAACAAAGATAAAATGTATTTACATAAAATAATAATGTATGTACAGACAGTGAAGTTGAAGGAGAGGAAAGGAAGGGAATTCCCAAGGTCGAATATATGTCAACGCTATATAATAGAAGACTTCGTTCTAAAGTTAAAAATTCAAACCTTAAAGATTGTTATGAAATGTACAGCCTTTGAAGAAAATGATGGCGCAACTCTTGATGATGGAAAGCTGGAGTTTTGAAGAGCGGTTCACGCCTGTAAGTTGTTACATGTTCTGGCTCGTTTTGAAGCGGACGGTGTAAGTCTCTCTACATGCAGTATTCGTATCATTCGCTTCAGTGGAGCAGTCGGTAAGATGCTCTTTTTTCCGACAACGCGACGCGGGTCCACGTTCGATTCTGGTCACGTATATATTTATTTTATTTATTATTATTATTATTATTATTATTTAATAAAGTCGTTATTGTTCATAATGCCTACATGTTACCAGGCTTCGTTATATAAACAAATTTGTATATATATATATATATATATATATATATATATATATATATATATATGATAAGAAAAATAAATGCCTGCACAAGATTCGAACCCGGAACTCTGAGTCTGTACTTCGGCTTATATATATATATATATATATATATATATATGTGTGTGTGTGTGTGTGTGTGTGTGTGTGTGTGTGTGTGTTGTGTGTGTGTGTGTGTGTGTGTGTGTGTGTGTGTGTGTGTGTGTGTATGGAAAAATTCACTTAGATCGATATAAATAAACCAAGAAGGACACAACCTTCAGTATATAAAATTATGGACTCCAAGAAGAAATCTTAATATGGAAAAGTTTCGTGTCACGTTGTTTGTCCACGATGGAATCCTAAACTACTGAACCGATTTTAATAAAATGTAGCACACTGTGTGCAGTTTGATCCAAATTGAGGCTTAGGGTAGTTTATAACTAAATTTATAGTCGCATTACTTTTTATTGCAAATGATTTGTTTATTATTTAACAAAGCGTTATAATTATCTGTGAGTTCCATACGATTCTAACAGATGGCGGTGTAAGGTAATTTGGTAAAGTAATTGGTTTATTATTTAACAAAGAGAGATCCAGATGACTGTGTTTTTTGTTGCAACCGCGAATTTCATTTGAATTACAAATATTGATTATTTCATAAATTAAGTGTGTTCAGTGTTTATTTTATTTTCAATATTATTAATTTCGTGTGTAAGTATTAGTTTTAAGTAATCTGGCTGAAAGACAGCTACTTAATTTAAATTTGTAACGTATATCTTAGCCACAGCAACGCGTGGCTGAGACTTCAGTACAGATATATATTAGATTTAGTGACGACAGTGGATTTATTAGCTGTACATTGGTAGTAACAGAAAAATAATAAGAATAAGAAGAAGAAAATATTTAGCTGCACGTAGTTCAATAGTTACAAGAATTAATAAAGTAGCTGTAGTTTACAACAAAAACTAAATAAATAATAAGCACATGTGAAATTAAGATCTTAAGAACTATTCAGGGGAAAACATTATTTGATAAAATACACAACATAGATATTAGGGACAAATGTCATATTCAAGACATAACCAAATTTATTATAGATAGACGAAAATATTGCAAAAAGAGCTAAAGAAGATAGACCAATGGACGGGAGAAGAACAAGAGGAAGACCAGCCAAGAGATGGATAGACAGTGAATGAACATCCAATACGTCTTCCTCTGAGGAGTGATTTTGAAAATAAACAGGATGAAAATCCTTGTATTGTATTGTAAGCCTATGTTTTCCCTTTACAGAGATTTAGGCGCTCTCCCCTACAGGGAAGAATTTGAACCATACTAATTTAGTTACACTTGTTTTCGTGGTCCGTGGTCAGCGTTCCGACTCATACTGACATCTAGGTAGTGCTAGGACGGGAAAATTCGGTAAATTTTGCGTAGAGGACTTTTCATTCAGGCTTAAGGATTTTTTACGAGCCTGAAAATCTTCAGACTCGGGACCCACGGCTTAAATTCCCTCCCGGAGGACTTGCTCCTTGGATTTTTCCGTCCTAAAAAATCCATCGACCTCGGCCGGGTTTGAACCCGCGACCCTTGGGACCAGAGGCAAGGAGCATAACCACTAGCCCACCGCGGCCTACATATTATGAATAATAAGAAGGAGATATTGATAAAAATATGAAGTGGTTGTAAAAGGAAATTAGTCACTGCTCCAGCTTGGAACTGAGAATGTGACACTTGTATTCTCGGTTACGCTTGGCTTACTCCTGTTTGTTCCAAACATATCCTAATGTTCTCACTCTTTATTCTTGTTTCAACTTGAATAGAAATCATGTCAGGGAATTCTTGTTATGTGAACACCAATCAAAATTGCTTAATTAATTATTAATAAAACTCAGTTTAATTTGTACAGAGTTTCTGTTTTAATGTTTTACACGTTGTTTCTAGTACGTATTGAAACTTGATAACAAATATAATACACCGTAGTGGAAAATATATGTATTTAATTATCCGATAGAAACATCTCGCTCATAATATTTTTTGCGCGATATTGCGTTTTGTCGTACTTACAGCAATGGCGACCATTATTGAAAGTTTAACTTCCTACATTTCGGGGTTGGCAACCTAAATAACTATACTGCAATATTACATATTACAAACCACGTGCGGGAAGTAAAACCACTGTACTCTATGTATACTAGGCACAATGTATATACAAAAAATATCCAAAAGGTAGTGTTAATATACATTATACGAAACAAATCACTGCATTTTAAATGAACTGAACTTTATTTGAAACAATATAAAACAATAAATACTTACTTGCGGCCATGTTATCAATAATTGTTCTCATGGCCTCCTGTTGTTTCAACTAATAAACATTGCCTACACTGTTAACTTTAGTCAATTGTTTATAATGAACGCAAATATTTCCAACAAAGATATTATTATTGTACTATTATTTTATTATTTTAAAAACACCATCGCGCAAAAAATAATGCACAACGCACGTTTGTGAAGTGTTTTACAGAATCTCTGAAATTAAAAATCTCACTAACGCTCAGTTTTTAAACATTTTCCTCGCTTATGTAAAAACCACTTCCCAACCTCGCATCGTAATATATTATTAACAGTTAATAATTTGTTTACCTTTATTTAATAAAACAGTATTAATATGTATCAATATTCCTACACAATATATTATATATGTCTATATATATGTCATAGATTAATTCATTGCAGTTTTTACACTCTACGGTTTTTTTTTCGTGTACAGTAGATAGGAGCAATTCTTCCTTTGTGTATATGTTTTTTATTAGTTTTAATTTTAATTATCAGTAACTTTATCCTATTATTAGATATTATTATTATTGTTGTTTTTATTCACTTTGGCCACATAATATTTTATTTATCTTATATTATTGAATGCTTGTATCTAAATGTAACTAGGACATAGAAGCGTTGGACGCCTATTTATTACATGGCAAGATTCAATAAATCCCACTTGATGTGAAAATACATCAAAAGATCTAATTCCATGACATAGAAGAAGAAGAAGCATGTAACATATGTTTGTCCTGGTAAGTGGAAGATAAGGCCATATAGCCTTAACTCCACTACTTAAATCAATAAATTTAAAAATAGTTCCTGTTATTAATATTGCGAGAAGGTAACATGTGATGACAGAAGGACTGGCTTATATACGAGGCGTGTTTTTAAAGTAGGTTCCGAAAGAGTGTAGTAATTAAACAGGAAGATATTTACAAACCATTTTTGTTGCATTGTATTCCCCACACTTCAATTATTTTTCATAAGTAATGCCACGAGTGATTTCCAAATTATCGATAAATTCACGACTCACGAAGTGAGGAGTGAATTTATCTAGACTATTTAACTCATGCCCCAAATGGGAGTCAATGACCAATCACGTTTCAATGATTTCTGTATTACAACCAATCAGAGACGTGTTTCACGAAATAATTATCAACGTTAGGATTATCATATATTAAGCAAAGCTCCTCCTTTTTAATATTCTGAACAGGTCTGACCGTTATTTTGCAGTGACTGAGCCTATAACAAATACGGCTACCAGATTGTATATAATAGTGCTTACATGTCAACATTTGTAGCAATTGATTATACCACCAAAAAAAGAAACCACTGTTTTGCACTTTCTTAAATGTATACGACATCAAAAATGAATTAATATACAGATTGATGTGTTTCATTTTTTCTCCACTAGAGAGCATTCTTACAATATTGCGTTCCTTTGGCAATAAATAGTATGATCTGGTTGCAGTGATAAACAAAAGAAGCAGTAGAAGCGTAGGCTACATATCGTTTCTCATTAGTTTTCAAACATCACCGTTTACTTTAAATATAAAAATATTTTTAAATAACTGTAGTTAAATAATGATTTGTGAGTAAACAGCTTTATTTTATTCGTTAAATAGTCCTAACAAATGCCACTCTTGATTTCCAAATTCTCTAGATAAATTCACTCCTCACTTCGTGAGTCGTGAATTTATCGATAATTTGGAAATCACTCGTGGCATTACTTATGATAATTTGGAAATCAAGAGTGGCATTTGTTAGGACTATTTAACAAATAAAATTAAGCTGTTTACTCACAAATCATTATTTAACTATAGTTATTTTAAAATATTTATATATTAATGTAAACGGCGATGTTTGAAAACAAATGAGAAACGATAGGTACGCTTCTACTGCTTCTTTTGTTTATCACTGCAACCAGATCATACTATTTATTGCCAAAGGAACGCAATATTGTAAGAATGCTCTCTAGTGGAGAAAAAATGAAACACATCAATCTGTATATTAATTCATTTTTGATGTCGTATGATGTAAATATGACAATTATATTTTTCTCGATTACTACCTGGGAAAAAATACATTTAAGAAAGTGCAAACAGTGGTTTCTTTTTTTGGTGGTATAATCAATTGCTACAAATGTTGACATGTAAGCACTATTATATACAATCTGGTAGCCGTATTTGTTATAGGCTCAGTCACTGCAAAATAACGGTCAGACCTGTTCAGAATATTAAAAAGGAGGAGCTTTGTTTAATATATGATAATCCTAACACTGATAAATATTTCGTGAAACACGACTCTGATTGGTTGTAAAACAGAAATCATTGAAATGTGATTGGTCATTAACTCCCATTTGGGGCATGAGTTAAATAGTCAACATAATCTCCACTATTATTCAGGCATTTATCGAGTCGGGGCACAAGTTTTTCTATCCCCACATTGTAGAATCCGCCCGCCTGCGATGCGAACCACTTCCGTACTGATGTTTTCACTTCAACATCGCCATCAAAACGTTCCACCCCGAAGAACGTCTTGTATGCACGAAGAGATTAAAGTCACTAGGAACCAAATCCGGGCTGTAGGGGGGATAGTCAATTTGTTCCAGCCAAATTTCGAGATGAGATTTTGGGTGTCACGAGTTGCATGTGGCCGAGCGCTGTCATGAAGCAACTTAGCTCCATCGGTGGTCATCCCACGTCTCTTGTTCTGAATTGCGTGACGGAGCTTCAAGTTCTGACAATAGATTTCTCTATTATTGGTTTCACCTCGAAACAAGAATTCGATGAGTAGGACTCCTTTTCTGTCCCAAAAAACATTGCACTAGATCTTGCTTGTTGACATGGTTTGTTTGAATTTCTTTTTCCTTGGCGATGCAGTGTGCCTCCATTGCATGGACTGCTCTTTCGATTCGGGTGTCATGTGAGACACCCAAGTCTCGTCACCTGTCACGATGTGGTCAAGAAACTCATCGCTTTGCTCACTGTAACGTGTGAGAAAGCTCAATGCACTGAAAGCTCGTTTGGTTTTTGTGATCCTCGGTGAGCATCTTTGGTACCCAATTTTCGATATCGTAATCTATCATCACAATTTGTAGAGCACCCTTAGTGACAATTGTGGAAAATTCATGGAAAGCGAAGAAATTGTGATCGTTCTCTCCTCACGAATTTTTTTCATCGACATTTTAGAAAATGAAATGTTTACATCACTCTATTAAGTGAAGATGCACGAAGAGACAAAAGGGGCACGACCCAATGGAGTGATGTACTATACAGCTGCTGATACAAACAAGTTCGTGGTACATAACTACTTCATAGGTGACAGGTACATGTCCTGACGTAACAGATATCATTATATACCCGCGTGATGTACATTGTATCCGCATTGTTCTTCATTTGAACCTGTAAACAGATGTGACTCCCTTCAAGGTTATTTTTAATTAACAATCACTACCATTATTCCACTTTTGTGGTGAATAAGTTTACAATCATTCCAATCTCTTCCATTAAAACAGAAGTTTTTTTAGAAAGCTCGGTACATTTCGCGCCAGTCCATTCTCAGATAATTTTCGGTGTGTCTTTTACTGAACTGTTTAATTACCGACTGCATTATAGTCAGTAATTTAAACATGATTATTATTTTTTGGCATTATTTTAATATATTTTTGGCAACTGAAATTAATTTTATACGAAGGTCATCAAGAATTTCAAGATGAGGAAAAAATATATAAACTCAGTTCTAAGGGATTTGATGAAAATTGAAGGCACTATTTTAGATTATATTAAAACTCAGCAATTAAGATGGTACGGACAAGTCCAGCGAATAGAAGAGGATCGGCTACCAAAATGTCTCTTTGGGATGGAAACCTGAACGAAGACGAGGCAGAGGAAGGGAATATATTTATACATGAAGGAGAAACATCTACAATCAGGAGATTGGATGGACCGACAAAATTGGGTATTAGGAATTGGACGATTCAAAGACATAAACAACCAATATATATAGTAGTAGTAGTAGTAGTAGTAGTATTGGGAACAAAATGGATTAAATCTAAATTAAGATTAATTGTGTTCAGCCAATTTTCAAAGTTTAATAATAATTTATTGGAAAATCGTAGGTTCATTATATCAAGACACTCCGATAACACTGATCAACAGTGGTTTTGTTGCCCTTTGATATAAGATTAATTTTGGAAGATTTTCTCTGGTTTTTTAATCTTTATTCTCATTTTACACTACAAAAATCGGAAAATATGAAAAAAATTTAATAGATATATTTATAATGTCAATTATGTTTTTGAAAAAATAGTATACACCGATGTACATAGAAAGAAAAAATGTCGAAAACCCACGTTATACTTCAGTGAAACGCCTCTTATAAGATCATCTTCTATAATTTTAGGGGACAATCTCTTTTTAAAGACCAGCAGTAATCTGTCATCATGTGACGGTCCCACCTACCCTGATACCTTTCCTCCATTACTTTTAGATCCTGGTGAAAGCGCTCTCCCTGTTCGTCGCTATAATTTCCTAAATTATCCGGAAATCTCTCCAGGTGACTGTGGAGAAAGTGTAACTTTATACTCATATTTGCTCCCAGAATCTTGAAGCTTGTCAACATGTTTTGCACAATTTCTTTATAATTTGGTGCTTTATAGTTACTTAGGAAATGTTCTACTACCAATACAAACCCTTCCAAGCTTCACTTTCCGGAACAGTAAAAACTTTGATAAAAATTTGCATCTTTCATCAATTGCCGAAATATTCCGCCTTTTAGCTTTTACATACTGAGCTTAGGAAATGTTCTACAAATGTATTTGAAACATTCTCTTTCCTTATCCAACGCTTTGACGAATTGTTTTATCACATCCAGATGCACGTCGTGAGTACTTTAATTTTGTCAAATAACTGAGATCACGGCCGATGTGCGGAGTGAGGGGTGTGAGAGTGGGGATCACGTGATGTTTGTATACGCGATAAAAATGCACAGAAATCAAATCATGACTGGAAACATAAATGTTATTAGTAACAAGCCGTTTACTGTTTAAAATATAAAATTCACAAAAATCATAAAAACCAGAACACATTCAGCACTTTCGTGAATATATTCGTAAACTGTGCACTTGAAAACATAGAAATTCGCTGAGATATCCAGGCAATCTATTTGTTATTTAAGATTTATTTTCTTAAGTTTATATAGAATTAGTTTAGTTTTTTAAGCGTTTATTTTATTATGAATGAATTAGTCTATTTAAAATTTTCTTCTACAGTTGTGTAATTGTTTGTGAAATAATATTATTGTAACGCAATGTAATAGCGACGTTTAGATTTCGCGGCTGACGGCGAAAGTAGTGGTTTCACGTTGGAGGGAACAGATTCGTTA